>JAAIXI010000237.1:9007702-9281308 GCA_013403645.1 Heliconius nattereri
TACTTTTTCTAATATTAAGAATTTCCTTTAGTTACTTTTACTTCTTTTGTTTGTTCATTTCGGTTACTCAGATATTTTATCTAATAATAAATCTCCACTTATTATTCTTTTTTAACTTATTTTATGCTAGGCTTATATTTTCTTACAAATTCTATTGAAAACCGAAAATAATTTCATAAATATATAAAATAAATATTCGTATAGATCAAGCAGGCGTAGCCGCGTCCCCGGGCCCACTAGTAATTTATAAATATACAATTTTCCCGTTATTGGCTGACGGACAACGTAGTGACACTTAGAAAATTGAATTCGACAGGATGGTGGTAGGTAGGTTAGACAGGGATGTGTAGGAGAGCTTAAGCGAAGATTTCTGGAAATTGCTACCGTAGCAAATTTTCGGGCGAGTAATATTTAATATTTGATTATTGAAACACTTAATATAGCTGCTCGAAACACCCTTAGTCAAGAACAGCACTAATATGGATATTTTTTTTCGTTTTCACTAAGTACAACCATTTTAAAATTACAACTTAGTCGTTTTATAAGAACACAAGTTTGCATTATAAAACATATTTATGGACATTGATCTATATGCACATTTGGAATGCATAATCTAGAAATGTCCTTTACCAGTTAATAAATCGTCATAATTTGCTATCTGTACAAGGGAAATAATTCTGGGTCGCTCTAAAACCCATCATCTAAGTCCATTTGCGTTGAAAATAATTTGTTCCCGACCGCAGAAAGCCTATCTTAATCGCGAAACGTCTAATAGGGTTTCTGTAGCTACTTTTCACTTAATGATATACGCAATCACCGTCACTGATTTATTTAGCGAGGAAATTTACCCATTCACACGTTTCTATGTAAATTTCTAATTCGTAGTTTTCAATTAGAATTTCTCCAGTCGTATATTTAATATATGAATAATAATTAATGGTCTATGTTAAAGGCGATAAACCACAATATTTCCGTTTTATTACCTTTTCCTATTATTTGTAGTACGAGGTAAGCTTTAGAGATGAGTTATTTAAATAAAAACATAAAAATTGACTTCATTATGCCTATGTGCAAAAAATTAAACAATAGGTATCAATCATCCTCTTTGAAATCGGTTAAAAAGCTGTTGCCACTTTTGGAGTAGCGGTGGAAAGCTCGCTCTTACAAATATCTAGCACACTCCAAAGATAGAGTAGAGTATTCCAAAGTTGTGTAGATTGTAAATATATCTATACATAATATATTTTATACAATTTACATACATGCAAAAGCTTCCGTAGATATTTTAAAAAAAGCTCATTCTTTTCCATATTTCTTGTTCTTATTATTTCTACAAATTGTTTTTTTTCGATAATGAATATGAAATCAACATCATATATCATATATAATGAAAATAATTGAAAATATAGTACACAAAAACACATATATCATTTTTAATACCCGTCAATTACTGTCCACCGCATTGTGTTCAAAATGACAGCAAAATAGGTTTCCCCTGTCAGTCCCACAAGAGAGCTGCCGAGAGCGAATATGCAAATGTATGCACAAAATTAACATATGAATTTAATGGTTGGTACATTTAAAAAATGACCCATTTCATTGTATCCGTATATGGCTGCAGTTGAACGACAATATTTGCATAATCGGTCCGTACGTCTCGTACTGAACAACTTATCACCACGTTTGTACGGTACGCGTCAACGATTTATTTTTTGTTTTGTATTTTGTAAATTTATATGTTTTCTATGAGAATATTATAAAGTATTGAATTTAAAAATAAAATATCGATTTGTTAGATAATGTGAATATAACAGTGAGATATTGTAAGTAAACTGACAAACAGTGCTGATTTAGACATATTCTTACTGCAATGACGAATAAATCTTATAAAAATTGATAGAAGTTTGTTGTTATTGAACATATTTACGAAATATACTCCATGCGAATCGTAGTCCACTATTTTACCTTCTTATACTCTACGATACTATTCTTATTTGTACTGATGTCTTTTAATAGTCTTAAATATCACCTTTTTAATTTGAAATATATATTGGATTTGAAAACTGAAACCTAATAAGTAAAAGGGCTTTAAAGATTTTAAATAAACTTTATTATTAATTAAAAGAAAGTTATTTTTAATAAATTAAAAACACATATAAAAAAGTGTATTAAACTACGTCATAAGGTCATATCGTCCGTAAGCAATGGAAATGCGTACAACCGTCGAGTGTCAATCAGAGCGCGTTCAATGTGGGCGGCGAGCGTCTCTCATGAGAAATTACTTTCCTAACCTGGATATTAATAGGTTAAGACCTTAATATCATTTCTAACGTATATTTTAACAAATAATTTTTAAGAGCATAAGAGGCAGACTAAATTTTAAGACCTGAAACAGGCGGGGTAGTGACCTCAATTGACCTTCGAAAATACAGAATCGATGATACCGGAGGAAGGTTACGTAAAAAGCATGAGGACATGTATGAAGAGGTTAGTTTCTTCTTCGTCTGGGTACTTCGGTAGAAATATAGCGTTAAACTAAAAAAAATTTAAAGTGTACTACTTTTGATGGAAACAAAGAACAATTAAGTAGAAACGAGTAATCGATATCTGTACGCTAAACAAACACGAACACAAATAGGTCCCATTCTTATATATGAGTAATAAAAAAAGCTAAACAACTAAACATTCACCGCCCACTTGACTTAAAGGCACTAAACGTTAAAAACGAAGTTAAAAACCTCTTGTAAACCGATATTGTACTCTCGACTTTTTACGTTCACCAAGAAGCCAGTAATCTTTGGGCCCTCTTTCTAAAGATCAAATTTCTTGCCATTTTCAGAACTTGTACCTACTTGTATTTTAAATATAAAAGCAGCTTTCTTTGTATTGTATTACATTGGTCAATATGGTACTACTGACTCAGTAGTACCAAATTTATGAATACTCTTTATATGCTAAACATATACAAGTAATATTACATAAAATATCCACGATGATATCGGCAGATATCATTAAGAGATTTCGCTGTCTAGCTTTGCCTCGTACCAGAGTATAGAATAAAAATGTTTAATTATTTCAATTTGTCGAATGGGAATCAACTCACAACTTGTCGCGTTTACAGTCGCTCGCTTGGCTTGGCCATGCGCAACGACTGTCCTAAATAATCTAATTCCATAAAATTTTATTCGTTCAATCTATATTCGTAAATAAGATAATTAACTACGTAGAATAATTAAATTTAAATGCAATTATTAAAGCACACAGTAATATCGACATTTCTCAACTGGGCAGATACATTGAGTCATTAACAACTTACACGGTCGCGTGGGTGCAACCCTTGATCGCTAATTATAATTAAGAGGTGAACGCTCACTATTATGTGGCAACTTAGATTACATCTAATATATACCTGCTTATTATTTAAAGATAACAGAGTAGATGTCGCCATGAAGTAGTGGCTTGTGCCTGGTGTGAGTTCGATTACCACTTGAGGAAATAAATAATATTGAATTTTCTCAAGTAACATAACAAACGCACAGCGTTGTGCTAGATTCCCTCTATGTTCCCTGCTATACGAGGATTTTAATGAGAACCCATAGAAACACAAAGTATATGATTTGTATCTTTATTCTACCCATTTTAGCGCACTTTACACCTCTAGTTCATAGCTAAGTTCTAAATTGGGCAATAAGATTTCGTCAGATTTAAACAAAATCTTTTTATTGTTCTTCTAATGACAAGTTACCGAGAATATGTATTAAAAGTAAATCATATGTTAATTTAACCAAAAATATATAAGCACTTTTAACTGAGACAAGAGAAAATTTAAAATTATATTTAAAAACAAGGATACCATCAAGTTTTTGATGTCCGAGACACATCTAATAAAAGAGAAAGCCTAAAGAATGTGTGTATGTAAAATATAAACGATCATTATACGAGTTCAATTCGATTCTTTGTCACGATTTATTTTATAAATGTATCGATTGTCACCCACGCGTCCACGGGCGGTCTGATCGGGGAGGCTTATTAATATCGGCCATTATACTACAATGAATTACTATTACGTCAATTTAAAACGCCGGCGATGTTGTATGTTTGCTGATGGTTCATAATAAGAAACAATTTTTTATTCAAATAAAGCACGTCAAGCGTATCGGGAATGCCTATTAGAAACGAAAAGCGTAATTGTTGGTAATTGATTATAAATGAAGTATGAAATCGATTTTAAAATGTGTGGGATGTTTATTATTGCTAAATTATTTTTTTTATTATTCTCACGCGTCTTAAATCGTCTTAAATAAATAGGCTTAAATTGTGTATGTACTAGCATAACCTGTATTGGAATTTTTATCAAAATTATTTCACAGGGTCACGTTGACACCAAGCTCTAAATAAATAACCCCAGAAGTATTTTTTTACAGTATATCTTTCGCATTATTTCCTTAAAAGTAAACTAAAAATTAATTCCCTTATCACAATTTTCTATTAACAAGATAAAGTTTTGAAGTATTCTGATAAAAAATTCCACTAGAAGCCTCATACAGAGCAACTACCGTTACCGCCTTTATCGAAACGTCATTTAGCATCCGACAAACAATTGTGTTGCAATAAAAGCAAGACAAACGATCTCTTTCAATATACAATCGAGTGTCGGCCTCTGAGCTGTTAGTGAGCCAATCCAATGCTCAATCAAGAGAAGTGGGCCAAATCATTAGGGACCTCTCGCAGGGACACGCTTCAACAGTATACGAGTATAATCAACAAGTAAGTATTAAACGATCGCTAAATGTATAATGGACTGTTAAATAACCTATTGTGCATAGTCAACATTTTGCTTCAATCGATTATTTGATTGAATATGATAATTTTACTACATTTAAGGCTTTTAAGGAAGTTAAAGTTGATATAAATTACTTAACAATAGCTAATAGGTAAAAGATAGTGGTGTGAACTGTAACTTAACGACTGCTACAAGTTAAAGAGAAAACAAAAACGTTATTTTTTTTAAATTTCTTTTAAACAATATAAGTCATAGGCTATAATAGGCATTGAGTTAATTACGCCTTTATGTAATCGACATTAAGCCAAGGGCCTCCTCCGCCCAGTCTAGTCAGGACGATTTAGTATTAAAAGGAACAATGAACTGTGTCAAAGGAATAAAGAAAATCTAAAAAATAAAGAAATTACAATTACTGACGTTTCCACTTAAAAGTTATAACACGCTTAACGATCCATTGTTATAATCATCGCCGCCAAATATGGTAAATAACAAAATATCTTTTGCATCAATCATTTATACGCCGCTGTAATATTCTTAACGGAGTCAATATTTTGCGGTTTTTTGCTGTAATATTCTATTAATAAAATTATTTTCCGTGGCGCCACGAGATGCCTACATAATTCTATTGTAACAACTGACTAAGATCGCTATCCTTTTTGTATTTATATTTTATTCAATGAATAATGCAATATCATCGTTCTGATAATGATTACCATACTTGAGTTTGCCAACGAAAGTGTCGCCCACGTATGTTGCCTAATACAAACAACGTGTCTGCGGAACAAGTATGTTTGGATTGATTTAAGTGTACATTTGTAAATAATAATAGACATAAGTATTATAAAACATTATTGTAGCGTGGTAAGAACAACTGAGCGGATGCGTATGTCAAATTCGATTAAAAGAAACATATAGGCTAAATTGAAAATTATTTATCTCTTAGATAAATGTGTGAAGATGTAAAAAATATGTATTTATCATACAATTTTTCAATATATTCTTGACTACGTAATTTTTCAAACAAAACAGATAGATTTTTAAATCTTTTATTTTTAAACTTTAGTTAGGAGTTTAAATGATATTTCAACAAAACTAAAAGGCATTTCGAACATTTCAATAAGATTTATGTAACAGCTAACAATGCGAAATAAATTGAAAAACATTTATATATAGCCTTAATTAAGCCGTCACTTTCAAATATTGTTAATATTGTTGCCGCTAAATCTAATTTACAACATTTATATGCATATAAATTAGCAAGACTTTCGAATTCGTCGGCGCATGCGAACAGGTCGTTTAATGTATTTATTGCCGTTGTGTTTTCTCACCTCATCGGGTCCTTACCGGGTTTATTGAGATGGGATTCTCTATATTAGATTTTCCTGGTACTCACTAAGTCTCAGAAGAATTTCTTAGAAAATTTTGCTCCGTTAACTGAATGAAAATTCAGAGGAAAGGATGTAAAGCTTTTTTTAATTTTATTTATTACAATATGTCCCTTGTATAATTTAACATATGTATCCTAATTGAATTAAATTTTCAGAATTATTTGAGCTATTTTTAGTTTTAATGTGAGATTCGTATCTTATTACGTGTCTTGATACTAGTTTCTATATACCCTGCAGCCTGTTAAATGACAAAAAACTGTTAATCTGCTGTTAAAATGTTATCATCTTACCATCAATATAAAAGACATTAGAACAATTTAAGCAGCTTCAATTTACAAAGAATTTGTCCTCTATATCTACAAACAAGCATAAACACCTACCTGTATATCTCTCCTTGGTTGTGGTAGCCGCGAAACAGGGTTAATCGCCATCGGCGCCGGCATCCGCGTAGGGGGTGGGACGTAGGGCCTAGGCACTGGGGGCGGTGGCGGGAGTCTCGACCCTTGCACTTGTATTAAAGGGTGCATCTGTATAGTCCCTTGCAATACATGTGGCACTTGCATGGATTGAACGGGCATTGCATGAGATTGCATCGTCATCCCTTGCACAACGGAAGAAGATCTTTGATTTTGGATAGGTTTAGGTACTTGAGTACGGGAAGGACCTGGGAGCACAGTCACTGATGGCATGAGAGGAGGTGGTCGGCGTTCTCTGGCTTGTTCCACCATGGCTAGGTGTTCTGAAGGGCGGATGAGGCGCGGTGGTACGGTGCGCGGGCGCGGCTCGGGGCGCACGGTCGGCCGCGGCGGGGGGGCGCGCGCACGCCGCCCCGCCTCCGATTCATCTGTCATCGGTGCGCGCCAATCTGTAGACCAAAAAATAGATATTATAAATAATTAGTTAAAATTTGATATAAGTTGTCGTTAAGCACTAACACTGTTGCTTGTTTTTAAAATAAACACATACTCTCTTATAATCAGATTACATTCAAGAAAAGATCCTAAGTCGTTAAGAATCCGTTTAAAAAATCAAACAAAGAAATATACTTAAAAAATAAACTTTTATTTTAAGCTATGATATATACATAATTTGCGTTATTTTGAACCACTAAACATGACAACACGCATATAATTAATTATCACTTTTTTGTCTAGAGAAAAAAAGAAATATTTATTTAGTCATGGTCTGTTGATATATATTATCTATGAACATTGCTAGGTGAAATTTAATAAGGTTATTGTTCGTTTATATGATAATGCATTGAAAGTAGTTTTAAATAAGAATAGAAAAATAAAACATTGTATAGGAATATGATGTTACGATACATTAATAAATATAATTCAAAAGAGATTAAAAAATAATTATAATTGAATTTAAAATTCGTAAAAAGGACTTTAAAGAAGAAAATCTCAAAGACGATGAAATTTAAATCCACTATTTTAACTTTTTATTATAAGCGCCATCTATGTGAAAAGGCCAGAACTAGATAGCATGTAGATTTACGTACAGCGCGCCGCCGGCGACACGGCGTCTGCGCTTACGCATGTGCATTTTTCAAAAACCTTTTGTTCTCAATTTAAGAGCCGTTATAGCAGTCATTGTTCGGACTCACCATCTGTTAGTATTGCGAATTGTTTTTTATGAACAAAGGTAGGTAATTAATTTTTTACTGTTCCTACCTATTTAAACCAGATGTTTATTTGCTTCCGACTGTAAAATATTATGAAAGTGAACATTAAGTTAATTGTAATAACTATCAATAATAATGACCACAGTAACAATCAGACAAAATAAAATACAGGAAATGTATGAACAGTTTTATCGCTTATATTTTGAAATTCTTAACTTTTATCGCCATCTGTCGGGATTTAAGTAAACTTTTTATGTTGCCATAAAAATATTTGAAGTTCACAAAAATCTACTGTAATTATCTATGGAACGTACTATATCTTATTGTATTGCAAAACAGTTGCATTTCAATTAATTTAAAATTGCTGCTTCTTAAAATTGTCATTCATTCGAGTTTCCTTGAAATGTGGTCAAAATAACACGATTTTTGGCGCACAGTAATTAAAAATTATTAAAATTTTACTGCTATTCCATATAACCTTGAAAAATAATTATTTTGCTAATAGATACAGAGTTCAATGTCTTAAGTAATATGCATTTTGAATTATAAAATGAACAAATTAAAAGGTCTAATCAATCGAATGAATAGAGCGAGTTATCCCAATTAAGTCGGTTCCTTTGAGAGAAGCCGATTTGTTCATAGTTTGGTGTTGGAATATTCTTTCAAGTATAATTAGGGGTTTAGTTGCGTTACAGAATAATTTCTTATTGTATTATCACATTTGCTTATTTTTTTACTTAGGTAATTACCAAATTTATATAACATAAACGACCTACGATATAGGTTTTCTTTGTCAACTCAAATAAAAACTAAATTCGCACGACGACGATGGTGAATAAAAATAGTCAATGCAAAAAAAACACATTTGCAACGTATATACCATTATCTCACTACTTAAACACACAAACAACAAAAGATATTTATTTTACTACAGCTATATATTACTTACATCTGTTTAAAAATTATGCTAAGCAATATTTTTAGATTATTGAACCAAAGCTTAAAGACTTACGTGACGCAACTCCGCTCAAACCTAATCTCAGACCGTTACAACAATACACTTTGCGAGTCCCATGGACAGTTAACCAACAAGGGAACCTTGTAGAATCAGGTTCACTCCAACAAACTGCACACAAAGCCTTTATTTATCGTATCTCTGCCTCAGAACCGTGTTTACCGTCAGTAAATGCGTGTAAGCAACAATTTATTTGTCGATAAGCGTTTTCAATTTACACAATACACTGATAATTTTAGAGTGCCTACCTACTGCACTTGCAACGTTTGTTCCGATAGTCAGTTTCTATGGGGACGCTTTTCCCTCCAAAATAAACGCATGCGCGATGCTCTTTAAAGTATACGTGTGGGATATTTGATTATGCAATATATACTTTGTGAAGTGGTAACAGTGGTTGGTTTTGTTGGTTATTCGGTGTCGGGGTCGCGTGTCTTACCCCATACCACTCGCTTCGTGATGATAGCCTGCAGAGGCAATTTTCCTATAGATTGTATATTTTCACGTTGACTACGTGTAAGGGTAATTGTGGGGGAACCTTCACTCGTTTCCTTCTTGAAACGAGATTTGTTTTTGTATTCAATTTAAGGGTTTGTTGATAAAATTTTAATACTTACCTAAGGTGAAAAAGAAATATTTTAAGTTATTACATTTTATAAAAAATATACATAGTATTGCAACTTTAGTGTTAATTAGTAATTTAATTAGTTCTAGTAATATTAATTAATGATTAAATACTTAGAAAAACGTATTAATGGAAAGGATTCTGGTGGCGAAGCAATTAATTGGATAGATAGTAAATATAATAGAAGTTTAATACAGTAATAAATTATCTCTTAAAGGGATTAAATTAAAACTAATGCTGCTATTAAGCCGGTTTCCCTTGATAAGAAGGAAGCAACATCAAAGTGATCAAAGATAGTATAACCTCATACATTTTAATGAGATTAGAAGCTAAGGCCCAAGGGGTTGTAAAACAAAATGGATTCTCTTCTTTTAAAATCTACCCCTGACTCTGATCGATATAAGAATGTTTAATATAATCAAAAGTTAACAGCAAACAATAAAAAATAGTTTAATTAGAGTTTAAAGTTAATTTAAGATTTTTTTATGGTATAGATCAGGAAAACAAGCCTATGGGTCACAAGGGATCAAAGTCGTCCACAAGCAAGTGTAAAACCAGAAGAGCTACAGGTGGAATTAAAGTGGTGGTAGACGCGCTTTTTAAATCGAATTGGGAATCAAACCTACTTGTCGCGTTTACAGCCGGACGTTTGTACCCCTGCGCCACGTCTGGCCTCAATTATATTTCTATGAGTAAAATAACTTTCATTGTAACAAGAAATTACATGATTACGCCAATTATAAAGGATTTCAATTACAGCATGTTCCTAGGTACCCACAGCTCTACTCTGTAATAGCAGAACGATTACCTTCTTCACATATTTTCTAGATTAGCGGTTAGCTCTTATATAATTATAGTATTTACTATTAAGCTCCTACTACGATGGCACATTTACAGCACTCGTTCTCTTCGTCTTATTGCAATTAGAAGAAATTTGTCAGTTTTTAAAAATAGCGGCGTTCAGTTCCATCTCTCAAGATTCAATGTTTCGAATTCTGGCGGAGAATGGAGAATCTAGATACTCTTCCTTCTATATGCAGGATTAAGCATGCTTCGCTTTTGAGTAGGTATCAGAAGTCAAGTTCATTAAATCGTTAAACATTGAATGTACTTTTTTTTATCTTCGATTTTGATCATATTAACTAATGCTTGAAGCATCTGTATTTTACAAAAAAACTTGCCGATACCATTTTTTATCTAATAGTTGGACAAAGGACCAAAAATTATTAAAAACTCAAATAAACACAGAAAATCCTAAGAATTACAATAAATTCACTTAATGCAAATAAAAGAATAAAAACGTATACGTGTGTTAAGGTATATTTACACATTTTTTGTTTAAAAATGATCATTATTTATTTTAAGATGCATGAAGATAGCAAATGCACACTGCATTTATTTATTTACACATCGCACGCACGGTTTCAGTGAAACCGATGCGGTGTTTGGATACCTATACCTAGGTACGCGCGTACGTCGCGTCGTAATGTGGGGTGGAAGTAGGGTGGCCAAACTGTATTTTTGGTATTTTTAACTATTAAATATACATAAAAAAGGAAATCAGCTTCACGCTGTATCCCGCACACAGCATGGTAGGCAGAGTGAAACTAGTGCTAAGACATTACGTTCCCCACTTTCCGCCTAAAATCTGGAGGCATTACGTGTTGAGTGGTGAAACTCAACCCCGCGCTTTGCCTCGACACTAGAGCGTAGAAATGAATTCTACTATACTATATTTTATTTTTTTCTTAATATCTAGATATACATATAATAACATTTTTACAATTTTATTGAATTCGGAAGAAAAAGAATAATCTTCTGATCAAAAAATAAAATTAATAAATTTCTCTTAAAATTTAGGTTAGTTACTAATTAACTAATTATTACCCAAACAGACATAATTATAACCAAGTCTTGAACAATGTAACCCGTATAGTCTATTTCATAGTATGTAGGACATACACTAGTCCAATGAATATTTCACCTTGCGTGCCACAGATCAGCAAGCATTGGCCATTAATAATTATCATCATACTCAAAGTCCCGTATGCACGTACTGCAGTCGCGTGCCAAACTAGTAATTGCTGTAGGCGGTCGAGTAATAATATCTGACTGACAGACGAATGACACTTTGAACTAAAAATAAATGAATGTACTTATTATTATTTACGTCCAAATGGAACTAACCCACATTGCAAACACTCAACGTTATTAGAATTTCATAGTTCAAAGCATAAATATTTATTTGTATTGAAAATATGCATATTATACGAACGGTTTAACTAATAAAATACTAATAATATATTCACCATACCATTAGCAAAATAGTTTTCAATTCAAAACAGAAGAATAACTTCCACAATAGATTCGTAGTTTTTAAATAATATAACACTTCTTAATTGTTATAAAATTTCATTGAATAATACCAATACCTTTAAATACTGTAAAGCTTAGATTACCCATACAAAGATTAACGGTAGCCTTAACGACTTCTTCGTTGTTTGATCTAGATGACCCTTACGATTGCGAGACATCACGAGCTTTGCTGCAGATAAAACTCGACGTGTGATAACGTATTACGTAGTGTTTGAAACAACGACTGCAATGCTCCGATTAGAATACCTAATAAACTAAAAATACTTTACGTACAGGAAGTTTTATTAAGACTTTAATCATTCTAATGGCACACATTTTATTTAATATCCGTAATAAATATTCAGGTGTGAAATATTTATCTCAATAAAGCAGCTGCAAACTTATGATAGACGGCCAGATAATATTCGCTATAAAATTTGTTAGCATCGCACCACTCATAAATTTCGCAGTAATAAATTAACAATATCGGTAAAACGTTCATAACAGTCTTTAATTGGCACAAATTAATAAGAGGTTACTACCGTAAATCTGTGAACGGTGGTTAAATGCGGAATAGACCTGTGCGGTCACGAAGTGTATCTCGCGGATCCGTGGTGTGAACTCACGCAGATACCATCGCTGCCAATCGATGGCACCAGAGATATGGACGAGCACGAGAGTGTACCGGAAACTAAATAAAACCTTAAGCGATTCGCTTTCACCGAAAGATAAAAATTTACGTTCCCATTGACACGGAAAGGAGAATTGAGAAGGTAAGTTTGCAGCTGCGATCGTCTCGTTCCCGGCCAGTCCGCTATGTACACGTAGCCGTTGAGGTAAAAGGTAGATTCGGTTTATGATTGCGTCGGGGGCGAGGAATCGGACGCCTTTCTCTCGCCTGCTAACAAATGAGTCGGGATGAAACAGACGTGATTTATTTATTCAAATCCGATGCACTCGGATGCCGGTCACGTCTCACTTTGATTTGTATTTGAGGCACGACCTGAGGTATTGGTGATTTGTGATCTATTTACACTAAGTACTCGTAAAATTATAGACTAACGTTATGAATTTATTTTTATTATTATATAAAAATGTCATAAATACAATGAAAAATACAGTCTGTTTTAAGTTTAGCACAATATAGTTACAATGTAAGTTTATCATTGAAACTATTGTAGAACTTATAATAAGAAGTACATTTTCTAAGCACAAAAAACTTGAGTCACTCTACGATAATACGTGTTACTCACCGTGAAGTAAGATTCAATGCCATTAAAAATCGCGATCGATAGAACAAAAACAGTTTATGAATCTGAGTCACTTTATTATGTTTGTTGATTTAAATGTGTGAAAAGTATAAATAGTTTAACATTTTCTCTTGAATACAATAAGTATTTTTAATAATATTTGGCAAATCAACGTCCCGCTTTGTCATATTACCAGATCGAGGAAATTAATATAATTTATTCCCCTAAGTGGGAATCGAATGCTCAACCGTCGCGGTTGTGATCAAACGCTATCACGGCGTCACGATGAGCTACACGAAATATATTTACATATTTATCGTATTATGAAATATTTTTTATTTTTATATTAATTGTATAATGTCGTCTCATACTTTGGTGATAGAAAAAAATAATTTTGCTATTGTAATAACAATATAAGTAGATACTATAATTTGCAGAAACACACGTATTTTGTGTGGACCGTCATTTCAAGCCAATGCCAATGATTCACTACTAAACTGAGAAAGGGTCTTTGTTGTCAGATCATTAAAATACGAGGCTGTGCAATCAAGTCTTTATTTAATGGTAGGGTTATAGCACTTCAAACAGTGTTGATGTGAAAATATTTAAAATAATTTTATATATTGAGCTCCTTAATTTAAGTATATACTCAAATGACTATACTTCAAAAGATTAGTCCAGAAATTAATAATGGTAGAAGTTACAGTTCTATGGCAAACAAATACATGACATACACAATTAAACAAAAAATATAATTTTAAAATAAAAATCTACTTTGAACTCACGAACAAACTGTCAAGGAAAAAGAACAATAAGTAAAATATCTCCTCGGCCTGTCTAGAACTATCATGAATTACTTATATTTCTAGAACGCACTCCTCAGCTTGCAACGTGATAAGCCCGGCATCCGCACGATGAATCCATGGAATGCTAAGTAGTTCCTTCTCTTATTTTGAACAAATTAATAAGGAAATAAATAATAAATTCATACTATAATACACTGTTATAGAAACATTATTATGGATATTAATAATAATGAGTATATAGTAGTTACATACATATTACAATAGATAGACAAATATCAGATTGAATTAATTTAGACATTAGTACAAGAGGTGAGAAGTAATGGTAACTAAATTCTTTGTTGAACAAAATGTTTAACATGCCGTCTGTAAAATGATAGAGAATAACAAAGCAACGGTAAATACGTTGTATAATTCCCTTCAGTTTGTACTTGAGGGGAGGATTATGCAAATAAAATGTAATCTTATTTATTATTTCCTTCACCCCTAGCTTTGAATGAAGCCCTTTACTAATAAAATTGCTAATATTCTATTATCCGTTAATAATATCATAACAAACTTATATAAGTTTTAAAATAAGTATTATTTTTAGGGTAACGTACCTTAAAAGGAAAGCGGAACTCTTATAGGATCTATTTGCTACCCGTCTATCAAGACCATTTGTCTCGAGATCCCGTGGACATATCCAGTTAAAATAAATACGTAATATTTAAGTCTACTCTAGTCTAGTTTTTCTGTGGTCCCTTGATACAGCAAACATCAAGCTTTTAAGTCAACGCAATTAAAAGATACGAACATTTATTCCTCCTTTTTGTTGCATTTTGTATGAAATTCGCCGTGTACTCAAAACCTTTTTCTCGGGTTCTTCTCGTAGACCTATGAGAGCAAAGATGGTAAGGCAAGAATTCATTCTCTAGACAGTTTTAGAAATATAACATTAGTTAGGAGCACAATTAGGCTCGAATTAAAGTATATTAAAAAAAGATGTGATAAACGTTCAATTGCCACTATACAGTATATATTAGTTTAAACTGCATTACAAATGATAATATTCAATAAAAAAACACACACATTTAAATACTCATCACACAAAACAAATAACTTGCTCACCAATCACAACACGACAGCCTATCATTGAGTTCTTCATAAAGACTCAGTGGCATTCAGTCCTTCCACGATAAATCATACCTGACTGCACTCGACGCAATAACGTACGATTAGTTATTTCATGACGAGAATCAAGATTGCAAAACTGGTGTCATATAATACATTGCAAAAGGTTATTCTGGCAAGTTTGTTTTTTGCCTTCACACATCTACCGCATCTGGGTAGATCTAGAGAACCGGTATGTTTTTACGTTTTTAACTTCCCGATTGGACAGAGATACGGTGGCGTATATGGCGGTCTTGATGCCACCCAGCGTCTAACAAGAACAGTTAAATATTTTGAAGAGACAAAACAGTTTTTCCAATTATCATTTCACGCAGAAAAAGACAAGACATTTATTTCCAGTTATTGTTTCAAGCAGGAAAAATATTTCCAATTATCCTTTTACACAGGAAAAAACATAAAAATATTTCCAATTATCCTTTTACACATGAAAAAGACAAAACATTTATTTCCAACCATCATTTCACAACAACAAACCAATAACTTTAATTACGTCGGTGAGTGGACCTGCGGCGCGCCCGCAGTCCGCACTCCGCACCACACCGTTATCATTAGTCCTGCTGACTCGCGGAACAATTACAACGCTAATGTTGCACAATTGCGTCTGCACTCTGCAGTATAATGCCATATTGCATTGGATCTAATAAAACAATAGTCAGTTAAGAAATTCATTTAACATTTCTTTCGCTAGCTACTTTGTTGAATGCTCAGATATAGATAGTGTTAACCTAATTATAAAGTTGTTCTCTTCTCCTCTGGATTAGTTTTACCAACTAAAAGATAAAATAATGATGAGAAATACAAGATAGAAGGATAAGGCAGAGGTAACCTGAGAACATAGTGTTAAGATATTTCGTTCTCATTGAGACACTTCTCTTCCCCACTTTCAGCCGTTATTAGAGCGAATAAATGACAATACTGAACATTTCAATTCAATTATGTTTCCTACAAAAAAACTGCACTTAATGATAATATAATAAAACAACACGTGCTCAAGCTATTTATCAACAATTAGAATTATATTCTATCATTAATCAATTGACGTTGATTAAGCATTAAATGAAGTTGTAAGAGAATCGATACAGTGATCTCATCATTATTAAACAACGATTGGAATGATTGGATCTATATAATATGGACGTTGAGGAACCAATTGTGTCACACACAAATCCGCTACAATAAATTACAGTTACAAAACCAGTTTTGCTAATAGTGTAAGAAACTAATAAGTTCTAAGCAAATTATAAGGTTGATGATTGTTTAAGTAAACCTTTACAAAATGCCTAAAAGTTGCATAAAAATATAATTTAAAAGTATCATTTAATAATATGAATGATATTAACATAAATATATTTGATCAAGGCTAACAAAACAATAAATTGCAAATGCTAACATAACAATTCCTCCGACCGATTTTATCTTCACGATTCCAAAAATTACAAGTGATAAAAAGCAAATGCATTAAAATTTTAAAAATATTTAAGCAAAATGTTTAACCTTCGTTGTCTTATGTATTTATACTGTAATTATTATGAACAATTAATTAATTTATGTATATCTATGTACTGCAATATTGCTATTAAATAGACTGTCGTTTAATTAATTATTATGAACAGATTTAATTATGTATTGTATGTAATGCGAGAAAAATACACGCTCATGTTGTATCCAGCGTGTAGTAGGGTAGCCTGATGAAGCCTAGTGACAAAACACTCCGCTCCACACATTCGTCCCAATTCTGGAGGCATTGTGTAACTGAACGCATCGCTTTGCCAGGATACCAAAGCAAAAATAATTAAAACTTCCCTTCCTCGAGTGGAAATGAAGTATGTGGGTTCGCCACAATCCGTCGCGTCTCCAGTCACAGAGTTGTGCCTTGTGAATTTGTGACTTAATAAACATTGAAATATTAAGTAGATACGTTTTTACACGAGTCTGTGGTGTGACAAAAACTACAACTAAAATCAATATTATTATTGTTTCTCTAAACTTTTTCTTCTAAAGTATTTCGCACTATTCCGATATAAACATCGAGATTCACTATAAAGAGAAGCTACGAATCAGGTTACCGATATATAACCGATCCTCATCTAATGAAGCTGTACGCGGACCGCCCATACCTATACAAGCTCGTTATTAGTGGACAATGATTGGCATGATTGGACCTTTGCGGTAAACGCTTGGACGTCGAAAGTAATTAAAGGATGTTGTGGTAAACTGGACTACTGTGCTTGTTTTTTTTTATAGCTATGTGGGTCACGTTGATAATAGATACGGCTACAATGTTTTGGTTTCAATTCATTTGTTATTATTTTTTATTAGAGACGTTGTGTAAGCTTTAGTTTAGGATAAGGAGCAAGAACAGATTTCAAAAATCCATTAATAGAATAAGATTTAACAGATGAAAGCACGATCTAAATTTACCTTAACTGATAAAATATATACTTTTATATTCTTTAAGGCACAATCCTTTTTTTATTAAAAGCATTTAAATTTATAGACTATTTTTAGTTATGTTTTAGCCTCATTCAAATATGTAATTCCATTAAATTAAAATGAAAGCCTTACTCAAATAAAATAAAATAAAACAAATGATATCCTACAGAAAACAATAAAATTTAAGACAGTCTACGCCCACCTCGGCCGCTATTAAACAACGAGTACAATAAAGTGTAATTAATTATAATAGCTATGTTTCCTGTTCGGTAACATGTTTTATTCACTCGTACTATGTTATAAACGCTTTCATTATGCAAATCACTTCCTCGTCTAGCTCCAACTAAAAAGATTATGAGACAGAAACCATGTTGAGATGGTTTTTAGGGTTCCGTACCTCAAAATAATAAAACAGAACTCTTAATTGATGACTTTGTTTTCCGTCTGTTTTACGTGACAAGAATATAATTAAATTATTATCAATGAATTATCATTATTTTATATAACGCAAAGGAGTTAATTGAAAATTACATTTATTTCAATAAATTAACATTTACTTGCACTCGTTAATTTAAAAAAAAAATTTTTAATATGCTTTTTAATTACAAACCACAATGGTATCGCAAGCCGAATATTTAGGCCGCCTCTTTATTGGTATGTTCAACACTCTCGCTTGCACGCTCGGCTCAATCGAAACATGACAACGAGTCATGCTCTTTTCGGATGACGGTCAACGATTTTTTAGTTTATATATTACAGAAAGAAAAACTACAATCTCATATATATAGTTCACTTCATAAAAAATGAGTGCATGGGCGTATGCATGTTTAAATTTGTCAACTTAAATTTATCACGTTCCCGTTGATCTTCAATCATAAAATTGATACGGAACCCTCGGTCCGTGAGACTGACTCGCATTAATAAGTTTTTTAAATTTAAATAACGGTCTACGGAGCATCAAAAAATTCGTCCACGTAACATCAATAAGTTCAAAGAGTTCAGTGTGTTGTTTTAAATAATGAATATTAATTGGAGTCATGATATGATTATAATAAGTAATAATAATTTATTGCTTACAGCATACATTTCTCGTTATAATACTACGTAGTATAAACGAAATATCCAATTCTGAGTAATTGACGAAGTTAAGTATTATATGACTATAAGAGAGCTAGAAAGTGGAAAAGTGATATGATAAAAATACCTATGTCACTCTATCTAAAGACTACTATTTTATAGAGTAGACCTAGGAGAGTCTACCTTGTAAAATGATAAATGCACAAAGTAAATAAAAATAAAACTATTTGTACATATATGACCATTTAAACTTATTTTTTTATTTTATTTATTTTATAAAGTTTATCTATCTGTTATTCCTTATTTGAATACAAGCAGCATGCGTTTAAAATATTAAATAGCAAATAGAACAAAATGTTTAAGATAAGCTTATCTTATTTATAAGTCCTGTAAATGCGTTAAACGTGTAATAACGATAGGAAACGCGAGATCCATAATACATAAGTCTATAAATTACACACCCACATTACAGGTTTAGGCGGAGAACTAGTGAATCATAAGGAATTCAGAACATTAAATGCACTTGTACAACAAAGTGCTATGGAGTTAGACTTACCGAAAGTGTCAGTAGGGTCAGTAAGGTTGTTAGGTGTTTGTAAGTGTACTGTAGTGTGTTATCATGTTTCATCGTTTGCTGTTGTTTTCATAACATGTGTCAAATTATATTCCGCGTTAAATAGCGATTCATTTGACTTTTATTTGAACTCGTTGTTTAAATTTAATAAAAGTCAGAGGGCATCCGTAAATCGGTAGTTTTTTCTTAATATATGTAATATGTGCATTAATTAAATGTAAGTAATAGATTGATTAAAATTTTTATTGTATCTTTGATAATCACAAAAAAATGCTTTATAAATAAATATGAATATGTTTTATTGTCAAACTCTACATCCATGTCTCCACCCCTATGTAATTTTACAGACGCGTCTTTATAACTATAGGGGAGTTACCCTAAAACTTACCAACCCCTTCCGTATACCGTAACTTGCTACCCATGGGTACAAAATATTGCATATTCATCTTGAAAGTTAATTAACGTGATAAAAAGAGTAATTATGTATTTTTTTCAACAGTGTACTTTAAACTGAACTAAAGAAAGTTACATATATTAAAATTAGATACAAGTGATATAATTCACGAATGTGGTATGTATGATTAACATTAATTTAAAATTATAATTACATGCTTTTTAACTTTTATATTTTAATTATAACTCGAAGTTGTGTATTATTTATGGAATTCAGGTAAGTATTTTAATATAAGACTAATTCACATTTCTTAATGATAAAACAGACCATAGTAGATAATAAAATATTCTTAATTAAAAAAGTAATATTCTTTCCACGCAACTAAATGTAAGTAATGTATGCAGCGGAAAGATAAATAAATAATCTTTTACATTCGAATCGAGTTGACAATCTTTGTGTCTGTTGTCTAACAACATCTGCCTACTCAACTTCACCATGATAATGTCACATTTAGCTTCACGCTGCACCCTGCCTATAGCAGGATAGACATAGAGAACCTGTGTCAAGACACTCCATACTCCACATTTAGTAAGAATTCGAGAGATTACGTGTTGGTTGAGTGGTAATGAAAATAATTCATTCTTCTAGTCACAATCATTTTTGACTTTACAATTCCATGGAACGTCGAAGTTATCATAACAATAACCACAAATGCATTAAATATTGATCTACACATATCAGTAAATGTTAAAAAACAAAATTTAAATATTCTTAAAAAAAGGTAACCCCTTATCGAAGTCAAACAAGGATGGCATACTACGCGATAGCTGTAATCACCTGTGTCAATAAAAAAACAAAGTTATTATCTGCAAGACACGACTTTGGACCGTTTTTTGTCTATGTACATACAAAGACGTTTTAGATTGTACCAATGTTGTTTAAAAAAATGTTTAAATTTTAAATTTACATATTACGTTTTTAAAATTATAAGTAAAAAATAAACTTAGCTTATAATAAAAACATAGCTTTATACAGAATCTGGCGTGCGTAGTTCTCAGATAACTATTATCTTTAAAATATGGTAATTTTAAATATCGTTAAATTATTTTAAAACTTAATTTTATCTTAATTTACATGGCATCGCCTTTGCTGTTGTAACAGAAAAAAAACCCTTAAATAACGTAAATTTTTAAGATCCAGAAACAAAGTAATAACATAAGCTCTCTTCCAACATAGACTAAGCTAGCGGTTAAAACACTTCGGAAAATAGACCCCATGCCAAGAATTTCAACAATGAAGTAAACAATGAAGTAAATCCTCGTTTCCCTGCTATAGGATGATACTCGTAAAATATTGCGTTCAATATTAGATATTAAGAACATTGTATATTTTGCTTGTGTTATTATTTTATAACTAGACGATGAAATAACTTTTCCAGTATGGACGTTTTTTATGAAACTACTACTACTTACTTCGACAAAAAAATATTTTATAGTATATTGTATGTATTATACGATATTAATTATATAAAATAACGTCTATTACTAAATATGGTAAAAAAATGCTTAATTTTTGTATAGCTAAGACATTGCTATATTCGCTTCGTTTGAAGTTTGAAACATGTCCTTACATACATTAAAGCAGTCTGGCTATACAAATTACAAGTCGCTAAG
Source organism: Heliconius nattereri (assembly GCA_013403645.1). Classification (NCBI taxonomy): domain Eukaryota; kingdom Metazoa; phylum Arthropoda; class Insecta; order Lepidoptera; family Nymphalidae; genus Heliconius; species Heliconius nattereri. The sequence goes on from JAAIXI010000237.1 coordinate 9,028,873, forward strand.
TATTCGGACCACATCCGCTACTCAAGTCAGATATTTATTTGTCAAAAACTGGTTCCAAATGGCTAAATGTAGGCAACGAGGCTAAAGAAATTGCAAAAAATATACATTTTTAGGAATACCACATTACTTTGCCTTTGTTACTTAGCTAGTTGCTAGGCAATGATCCCACATTTAGGATAGTCAAGGGAACCTAGTGTTAAAACACTCCGCTTCCCACTTTCCGCCGAAATTTTTGAATCATTGCGTATTGAATGGCGGAACTCAATGCCGCTCCTTGTCTTGTTACCAGAGTGAAAAATAAAAATATTAAATAATTCATTCCTCTGAGTATACCGTTGTATAAATAAACTCAATGGATTGTCATTAATACTCATAATGTTGTTAAACTTACCATTATGAAATACACCTAGCCTGTTGTTGAAATACAAAAATTATACTTAGTTTTTTTGTTCATAAAGCATCTATATATTTGAGTACAGCTTTTTTAAAAATAAAAAGATTAAAATTACTTTAAGATTAAAAATTCGTAGCAAATCAACTATCAAGATCTATCAGCCTCATACCGCCCACTGGCCTGGTAACGACAATCAGGCTTGTAACAAGCCGGTTCCGATCTTATAACATACTATAACTTAAATATATAGTTTATTTAAATCGATTTACTTATACATATTATTTTTACAAGTATTACTGACTGCATTTACTTATTACTTAATTATTTTTTTTCACTGCTTTTTATCTTACATTATTTTTATTGAAGTTCTATAAAAGTCAAATTACCAATGGTACGTTGAGGCCAGTCGTAGCGCCGATGTGCAAAGTGTGACTAAACGTGCAAGTATAAGTAAACGCAACAGATTGTGGGTTTGTTTCCTACTCGAGGAAATGAAACATTTAATATTTTCATTTCTTCGCTCTGTGCACTCAACACGCAATATGGAGTCGGCGGAAAATGGTGAACGGAGTGTCTTAGCATTAGATTCCGTCTGCCTATCCTGCTATATGCGGGATACGGCGTGAAGCTAAAAAAAACAATCATAATGTCACTATGCTGCTATTATGTTATTTAATGCAATAAGTGCAATTATATCATTTTTACGAAACAATTTCAGTTTCGTTTTCCTCAATTAGTAATAATAGTCGATTATATATACTTTTTTTGTGTACAAGTTGATGTGTATTAAAAATGATAGACATCTGACTGTCAATCAAATCGTTTATCTTTTAAGTATCAAAAACATTATTAAATTTATATAGGGAATTGCCTAATTTTAACACCCATTTATGTCGCAGTTGTTTAGTAATATGTTAGAATATATTTATTGAACAATACTAGAATCGTATCTAAAATGGAGAGTCATGCATTTTTCGCAGCTTCACGTATAGCAAGGCAGAGGAGAGGGGACGTAGTGTTAAGACATTCCGACTTCCTACTCAATTTTTGTGACATTGGTAGTTGAATGGCAGAACACATTGCTTTATGTCCTAGAGTGGAGAAATAAAGAATATTTAATTACATAAAACCTAAATAATTAATTTAAATAGTAGATAGAGACAGTACAGTGGTAATTGGGGCTAAGATCAGTCGAAAGGCTGATATGGTGAATCATTCCCCGAGCCACATCGCATTTTCCTGCACCTCAGCTGCCTTCAACCTTCATGCATTTCGTGGATATAAACTAACTTCATTATAAGAGATCTAACAATTCTATTAACACGCGCTTTCGCAATCGAATCAATAAGATTTTATTGATATAGCCCGCTCAATAGCAAATTCAAATTAGTTGCGGAGATTTAGCAACAAGTGAAGGACAACAATTAAAATAAACGCTGAATTGTTATTTATTCAGTTCCAATCAGACTAACAAAATATTGGACGGTATTTCCATACTTTCATATATTTAAATTGCAAAATATGTTGTATTTTCAGAATGTCAACAGAATTCAGTGGTATAAATTTTTTTTTTCTAGCAAAACTGTATTTTTGAAAAAATAGAGATTGACATATATGTATATTTTGTTTCCTCAATTTCATATATCGTCTAAAAGTTAAATTATGTATTTGACATGTTTTTCTGATATCAAGAAATATGGGTGGAAACTCGAGTGGAATATCATGATATCTAAATATAGCAATGATTATACTTCATTGTGACGTCCCGTCTTTCTATATATATAATAAGCATTATTTATTATTCCTAATTACATACTAAACTATGTATGTTAGACAAATAGGTACCTTATGAAATTTCATAATCACAACAGACTGAACGAACAGTAAGACTCGAACAAAAAAAGGAAACAAACCATTTATTAACACGTGCAAATTCTATGAGTAGTGCTACCAAATATGGCAGATAATCGTATAGCGTTCCTCTTAATCATTCATTATTTTTATGGCTGTCTGAACATTGCATTCCCAGCATAGAATACTATAATAGAAATATAAAAATACTATAATAGAAATATATAATAAAATATAATAGAAATATTACTTGAAGGTAAGCTGCTATGGATTTTACGAATTTTTGCAATATTTATACCAATTAAGTTTTTAAAGCTATAAATATATGGAAAATAAAGGTAAAATACTTATAAAAATATTTTTAATATATACATGTTCTATCAAAATTTAATATAATTAAAAGTAACTGATGTTATTGTATGCATTTGTAATATTTTATGGAAACATCGCTTCAGACTTAGATAAAGTTATGCTATGTAGAAGGTGTGTAGGTATATGATATGACATCTATGATTTCTATAATAATAGTAGTTAGTATAATAAATATATTAATAATTAATATATTAACAGTTAGGTTAGATAGATCTATTCCCAGCTAGAATTTATTTATTCTTTTATTCACAAAAAAATCAATTTTTTTATTGGAGTAGACGATAACTATGTCATGTGAGACATCTATTAATTTAATTTTTAGACAATCTCCAGATGTATATATATATATATATATATATGTTTAGGTATTTTATATTTTTAGATAACATAGGATACATAGTGAGAGTCATTTTAAAATTAATGAGAGTAAAGTATTTTTTTTTTCTTTTTTCTTGGCACATTTGAAGACATCCTTCAAAGATTTACACTTATTGTAAAAGTTCTCTACTAAAAGATTCATTGAAATATAACTTATGATTGTTATAATCACTTTTTTACTTCACCGCAGAATAAAGTATTTTTTTACTTCACCGCAGAATAAAGTATCACGCACTTTATTACATTTAAATATTCTAAAACTAAGTTTAAATAGTAAAAATACAAGGAATTTGAACCTGCAACTATCGATTTCAGTCAGCCACATTTCACGACTGTGTCACTAAGACCACTAATTCTGGCTATGCATTAATATTCATAAATCTCAGTCCACCGGTTATGTGATAAAAATCTAGACGTGAGTCAGGTCACCTGCACGACCAACATTTAATACAGTCGAGTTTTTTGTTGAAATAAAAATAACGTTTTAATGGTAGATGTATTTTAAAGACATTAAAATAATATGGCACAACCACTGCAAAAAAAACTAAAAATGCAGAAAATTAAAAATGTCGACGATTCATACAAAAACAACACGAAGACTTAAATAGAATTACGCCAAGCTTTTTGTGAGGAATGTAAACAATATATTATAATTATAACAATAGCTTTACTCGTATAAAAGCACAATACGAGTATAATTGAAATAGAAAAAGCCGGTTATATAAGTATGATGACACTAAAGTAAATCATTGTATAATATTTTTAATTTTATAGGTAAATATTTTTTTATATAATTTTTCTTTTCGCCGACCTTATTCTCGCATAGAATAAGTGTAAAGCTGAAGAAGATATGTGACAAAATTAAATAATACCAGTCGTACTTTAACGATATTAGAGTAACATAAACATAAATATTTTTATTTAAATAGTAATAATTTTTAAGCTGAAAGATATCACAAAAACTCTTTCTGTTTAGTTCCGTTTCAACTTTGAACACTGTTGTAAGTCCTTTGTTGCAAAACGACTAAGTTAATAAAAATCGTGACACTTGTCTTGTTTTTCTCAATACTTTATAATATTTATAGCAAAAAATAAACTAGTTTGATTTACTAAGTTAACCTTGGTGAAGTCCATTTATGAGAAGATAGATATTTAAAACTTAAAAATCTTTACATAGGTATCACATAAGACAATACATCTTCAAAATATCAGTCAGGAAGCAAGCTTTTCTATCAACAGTATCAAAACTACAATATATCACCTATTCCCAAAACCACATTTAATAAATAAAAACAAATAGAAAGAAAAATAAACAAATATAAAACAAATGATATACAAGTTAAAGTAAAAGCTCATGTCATTGTTCACACAAACTTGCCACACAAGTCACAACATAATCGTTGTTTATTATTTACTTTATGACACGAAGTACAATTCACGTTCGCGATGTTATTTTATCCAATACCGTTGAAATATTATTTACCTGTTACGTTTTACGGCGCAACTAATACAAATATTTGTAGTATGTGCTTAGAGCTGCTAGTTGGTGATTTTGTTAGCTATTTAGGACAATTCAATAGTCGTTAGAGTCAAAGTTTAAAGCCAAAAGATAATTGTAAAAAAAAACGACGTAAATCGTCTTGTTATCATTTATTGAAAATGCTAATAACACATACAAAGAAAATAGAGAAAGTGATTATGCTAGAGAATCGTTTCATTGAGCCATTTCCTTGGGGGTTCGAACATTAGTCACTAGGAATGTTTCAGATCGATAGTGGACGTAGCTCAACACTTTATTCTCTGTAGCGAACCCGCAAATACAACAAACAAACAAGTGTATAATAAAAAAGAGCACTCGTTGCTACATAATATTCAATATTTGTCTTTACAAGCCTTATCCAATCATCACTAACCATTTAACCCGCATCTCATACAACACACATATTTATACTTATCATTACCAAGTTCAAGAATTAAGCTACCGTACGTTAGCTTGGGTTAACGGCCGTTATACAAATATTTGTATACACAGTGGCAATTTTATCACCTGTGAGTAGCGACTCACGCTCGAGTGTTCCTTTGATTGAGTCCAGCGATGTCACGAGTCAATATTGATATAAACTGCAGTGTTAGATGCCGAGGTTAATTTCAACAGCAAACATAAATTGTAAAATATTCGTTCTATATTTAGGATTACTAAGGTGCCCACCTTTCGCGAATAGTCTCTTCACATTTTTCTTTTTTTATTACAATATTGGTTAATTGAACATTGTCAAAAGAGTCTATTTATTTCCTTAAATTGCGTTTAACGGAATTAATCTAACAAGAATGATGAAGAAAGGTAAAAAGCATTTTTACCCTTCATCATTCTTCTCTCCTCTCCTCTCCCCTCTTCTCTCTCATTTCATACTTCATACCGTACTGTAACTAACGTAGTATATCGTTGATTTATAACAATGATTTGTTTCATCCTCAAAGAGAAATTACTTAATTCAAGTACCAATTTGGGGTCATACAAAATAATGAAGCTGACGATCAAACAAATTATGAGTCTTTGAAACGTATGAGCGCAATGATATTTACGTATGTCCACTGAACACAATAATATACATATTTTACAACAGAAATAGCATAAAGTACATTTTTTTCTTTTTTTGTCTTATGTATGTTCATCATTTATTTTCATAATATATGTATAAAAAAATAGATAAATTTAGAAACTAACAAAATTTTCAATCTCCGGTGTAGATTCTAAATTTTGCCCATCACTACGAATTTCTTATAAGTTGTTAATCTTTAATATTAAATATTAAAACACAAAATAATACCAAAATACAAATTTATAGATTTTTAATAAGTCGATTGATACCATTTCTAATATTATAATATTTACGTAATAAACGTAGGAGTAGACATAATTTTGGTTAATAATCCAGCGTCCTTCAGTCGGAGCAAAAAGCGCACAGAACAAAGCAGACACACACTCATATAATATTTATTTCATGTCACGTGCGCATTTTTGTGAGATAAACATCTAATTTAACTGATGATTAGGACATATAGCATTTTCGGTTTTAAATAACATGTTTTGTTTTTAGCATATTCGCTGTTGAATAATTGATTTTATAATTCAGCTTAAATATCATCTAATTTACCCCCACTTTTTTAATTTCTTTTGTCAGAATGGGAACGTTACCAATGTTTATATTTGTCCTGCACAGACTTAACACTCGTAGACACCGACGAAGACATAAGAAATACAATTTTAATTGAATTTATATAAACTTTTTAATACAATTGTAAATATAATATAACGTTTTAGAAAAAAATAAATGAATTCATAAAATTTTACAATTAAATAATGGCAACCCTAGTCAAAGTAACTGGAGCAACAAAAGTATTCATAAGTGCGTAATGGCAACTCGTTAACTAAGTTTAAAAAAGCGTTCTTTGTACTTCGGCCTCGCTACTATTGCTCAAATATTTATCTCGACGGTGATCTCTATTAAGCACTATTGAAAACATTGACTTGTATAGAAAGGAATATTCATGTTTTTTAAAAAGCCTAATTTGCTTGTCGCGTTGAAGTGTCTCTATTAGTTTAATGGAGAAAGCAAGTTATTTGTTACATTGAATCGATCTACGTTTTTTTATTATTGCTTTTACTTAACAGTTAGTGCTAGTGTTTACGAATATACTAGATGTCTATTTAAGATTATATATATATATATATATATATATATATATATATAAAGCCATTCTCGGCGCAGGAGAACAAGCGTGCAACTCTAAATGAGACAAGTTGTGGGTTCGATTCCCACTCGAAATATTTAGTTTCTTGGCTCTGGCAACTAGACAAAGTGCGGCGTTAAACTTCGTCATTCACATCACGTAACGCCTTAAAAATTCGGATGAAAATGAGAAACAGAAGTGTCTTAATGGGAGAACAGCTTGTTTATTTTACATTTATATCCAATTTTAGATGACAACACCTAATAAATGTCATGTTTACATTTAACTAAACTAAATGAGACATAAAATAAATAATATCTAATACCGACAAACACCGCTTCTATTGTAATACATCATGTAAAATGATTTAACAGGTGATAAAGTTACTACGACTATACTATTCATCAATTGCTATTAGCGTAGTTGTATATAAATTATTTACTACTTCTACTTTACAATATTATACGGATATTACTACTTTTATAGCTTTAAGAAAAGGTAGAGACAGAAAGAGCGTATTATTAAGTCACTTCACTCTGCTCTTTTCATATTTTTAATGCTGATTCAAATAATGTATATAAATGCAATAGTGTAGATTCGATTCCTACTCGGGAGAGTAGGTAGTAGAAAATTAATTATTTTTAATTTATTTTAACTTAAAATCTCACAAAAAAAATATTTTGGCAGTGAAAGACATGTTGCTTTACTTATAATTGGCGATTTGTCTATAAGCGCTTGAACAACAAAGTTTTTCCACTATATAACCAGTAAGCAATGACAATCGATGAATCTTTGGCACTATTTCAATTTAGTCACACAACGGCGAGTCTGAGCTGTGCTAATTATACTTTAATTATTATTAAAAAATGTAAAGTAAGTGTTGTTAAAACTACGTTTTGAATGTAATACTAGGAAATATTCTCCAAAGAAATGTTAAACAATATTGTAACTAAAAATGCTACTAAAACTACAGACTTAAGCCATTTCATGACATAGCCAGCTGACTTTGTAATTTCAATATAGATTTTATAATAAGAGACATTTTATAAATATCGAAATATTTTCTTTTTAAATGTTAAATGTAACACAGACATACACAGTGAGATTACCTTTGTCTAAAATGCAAAACGCAGGAAATCCACAAAAAATAAATATGTTGCTATCGTAACTTATGCCAGTTGTACTGACGACTTCCACGCAAGTTCATATGCAAGTTCATTCGTGAACATTAGCTGTATCCAGCCACCATTGCGAGATAAATTCTTAAAGCATCAATCAAAACGTCAAAGTAAATGCGTTAAATGTATAAAAAAACTAAATAGAACAAGTCTAAGCCATTTTGTAGAGGTCAGATACAAAGGTTATTCTAGTCGGCCATTCTTTAAAACAAAACTACGTATAAATATAGTCATAGAGATGCCAAACATCTAGTCGTCATTGGAGATACTAATTAATCACACTTAGTATACCTATGTGATTATTATACAAAAGTAGTATAACAGAAGTTAATAATAGAATAGTTTAAACTACTTTTAGTTAAAATAATTCATATTTTATTTGTCATTAGGTATAATGAAAATGTCTTATAATATTTTACATTTTATTTTTTAAGGTAATATGCTTATCGTTGGCTATCTGAAGCTACACTTTGCACAAAGGGAAATTGGTATAGCTACCAAATCTTGCTATTACAGATTGCAAATATTTTTATACTTCCAGTTAATTTCTTTTTTTAGTTTATATATATTTTTTACATAAAACAAGCCATGAAAGACAAAATAATACGTTTAATAAATAATTCTCTATTGTTTTCAAGGAAACTAATTATAAAATAATATATTAGTATAGATATATTCTATGTATACTTAGCGTTATATTCTTATTAGATGATGCAGAACTCTAAACGGACTGACTGCTGACTCTAACCTGAAATAAAAATAAACAGAAATTAGTATTAAATTAAATACGTTCAAAGAGAAATTCAATCCTAATGAAGACTAATATTTTTTTATAACACAAAATCGGCTATACCATTCGACAAGTATGTGTACATATTTATTTTTAGGATTTAGTAATTACTCGTGGCTGCCCCTAATTATAAAATATCTCATATACATGTACATTCCATGTCGATCAGCGATCAGTTACAATTTTATTATAATACATGTTAAAATATATATATATATATCCAATAAATCGATCAACAGATTACACAACTAACCCTAAGGACAGATTACGACATAATCCAACTATAACAAGAGTTAAGACGCAGTTTGTACCTACATTATAACAACAGTTATTTGGCAACTACAAACAACAATTGTTGTTGGTTCTGGGGCATTCCATCACGCGTTGACCCGAAGCGTTTCGTACGCGACTTTGACAGCTAAATGACGAAAACACCTCGATTCTAAGCCTTTAAAGTATTGGATGGTTATTGTTTGCCCTTTGTCGGGGCTTTTGTTAAATAAAGTTTTTTTATACTTTTTTTGTATGTTGCTTAAAAGTCACGCTTCTATTGCGGATAAGTGGGTGACAATTGTGTTTTTTGAACGCAATTTTAGATATTATTAAGATTTATTTATTATTATTTTTTATTTTTAATAGAATATGCATTGTGGTATTGAAATTTAGTTTTTGTTACATTATATTTTCTAATAATTTTTCCTTATAGAATAATATTTCTCTACGGAACAAATCAAAACATGATTATAATATCACGAATTCCCAATCTAACTAGTACACAAATTGCTACACCGCAGCAAATATATGTAGATTGTCCGGAAATTGCAGGGCATTTGAGCAAAACCTCTCAATTCTGCCGGGAACAGTCACCGGAGACAACAGCCTCAGGTGATAAAACCGTTGTTTTCAATGAGGTTAGAAGCAAAATATCTTATATTAAAACAAAAGTAGAACATACACCAGTTTAGACTTTATAAAAAAAATGTTTATTAAAAATATCAAAACAAATTACAAATACCTATCGCTGACTAAATCTTTGTCATTATATGTTTTGAGAGACGCTGTCAATTAAACAGTGTGACAGACGAACTAAAAATGTGATAACGGTACCGAGCAGCCATTGGCTGAACGCAGAAAAAACTGACGTATAATAACCGTCCGTAAGAAATGGTCGTAAACGTCAGCTTCACAATAAAACCAAAGCCAGCTATCAAGAGGCGATGCGACGTGCATTCATTATAATTTATTGGGCGAACGTGCGAGACAAAGCGAATAGTAAAAAAATAAAATAGTCGATTAATGAAATATTGTCAAATAAACTTACAGCGATTGTATAAGATTCACAATAACATACGTCAGTGGTACTAAACAATTGTGAACTGAGTAAATAAGGTCTATATTTATGATTTTAAGCAGATTTTCGTTCTAAGTATTACATAGTCATGAGTTTCATACAAAAACAATATAATTTAACGTTTAAATATCAATATCTAAAGATGAATAAAATTAAATTGAATTGCCATATAATATCAAAAATCAAGATTTCAGTCTAAAATAATAAATCATAGTAGGTTATATTTGAAACCGAATATTTGATAAGTAAAAAATACAAACATATCATAAAAATCAAACCCGGTAGCCAGTTCCTATATAAAAATAACTAACGAACACAATTTTTTGTAGTATCCGTAAAATTGGAGTTCATAAAATAAAATTTAATAAAAAAACATATCCAAGAGAACGTGTATTTCTACGAAGACGCCACCTGTCATAATGTCTGATGTCATTGCTCGGCTTTGAAGATCACTTGTAATTTAATTGTCAACTTTGAAAAAAATATTAAGTGGCCTCTTCTAGTACTCTGGTACTACATGTGGGTGGAACGGAAATAGTTGGCAGAGCCAGACACTTGGATGTCTGTGTAGGTGAATATATGCCGGCCTAATATCGTTTTTTTTAGTTTCACGCTATTTTGTAGGGTAAGCAGAGTCACTTCGTTCTCCACTTCTCTTGTGTCATCAACTTCCTGCCAGACTAATCACGAGTGCAGGTTCTAATCCCATTCGAGAGGACAGTAAAGAGTATTATAATATACAGGTTTTTAGCTACATAACCCAGAATCGTCGAATGCTAATTATTTAATGTTCAAAACTTAGAATTATGGACTTAAATTAATAAAATGGCTCCAATATAATTTATTCGTAAGTTTCTTGTTACAAATATATCGCAATATCCGCTTTCATTCTTTCAATAATAATCGGCCTTCGTAGTAGCGAACCTTAGCAATACATATTTAACTAATATTTACTTTCTATTACAAAGTGTCCATTTAAATTTACATGCGTGAAAAAGTAATATGTTTTTGCTGTTGCAGGACTCTATTTTTATTTAAGCAATTTCATCAAATTCTAAATCACAAAACGAAAACTTTAGCTTTAACTTCTTTTATAATTTTATTTTAAAATGTTAAAAATAATGAAACAGATAACGTATATTATTATTAAAATAAAGTATTTATTAACAATACCATACCTGCAAGTGTGTGGGCTGTAGTCAATTAAAGGATACGAAAGCAACCGTGAGAACTGTGCATATCCAAACTGTCCCTGACCTTGACTTGACACACCGTTTAAATCTGGTAGCTAGAGACGTGCTTGTAATGTCGATATTATTGTGTTATAAAATATTAATTGGTTTATAAAATTAAATTTTATTCAAATTAAATAATAATATTACAATCATAAAACGTTTTTATAATATTCATTCGGAAAAGCGGATCAAGGACAGTTCTTGAGTGACCTTCATATTTATACCTTTTTTTAGCCTTTCGAATCAAGAAGAGTAAAGTAAGCAAATTACTAATAAATAATAATACCTGTAAAAACATGGCAAACAAAGATATTAATATCTTTGACCAGCAATGTATCTAGTCAATAATGCCATTATAATAATGGAATTAAGTCATATTTTTCAGTCAGTCGTATTTTGAACATATAAAAGACAGTGTTGCATCACTACATGAACGAGTAAAATTTAAATTATCAAAACTGGATCACAAATTCGAGTCAAAATAAATAAAAAAAGAAATCAAAACGTTGCCTGGAATTGTGTAAGGCTTCAAGCGAATTCAACGGGAAAGTTACCCTGCGGTTAGTACCACACTTTTATAAGGTCGTTGCCACGATATTAATTAGTCATACTTTTCTCCTCTTCCAACTTTCGCAGTTGTTTCTTATACCTTCATTCTATTTACCGCACATATCAGGGTAGGCCGAGAAAACCTGGTGTTAGGACATTCCGTCCCCTACTTTCATCTGATGTTTCGTAGCATTGCGTGTTGAGTGGCGGAAGTAATTCAATTCTCGAGTGGGATTCAAACCCACATTTAACGCGTGACAGTAACACATTTGTGCCATTGAGGTACAACGGGCACAAAGTTGTCTCTTTCACAGTAGTGTCGTTTTTTCTTATCTCCTGCCATTTATTATGTTGGTATAAAAAAAGATAAAGTGACAAAGGGCTCTTATAATAACATATATCATATGATAAGTAATAAAGTAATCGAGTTCCGGTCAAAAACCTTAATTGAAGCGTTCTATTTATTTAGAAACTACCTCAGATGGAGTGGGAGCGATGCCTTTTTAAATTTATTTATATTAGGGTACGAAATTGGATTTTCCTTACAAGTCTTGTTTTAGTTTATGAAAAATATACTTGAAAAAGAATATACTTATATCACTTTTATTTATTAAACATAATAATGTTGTAACATCGATATATTACATCTTTGCACTAATTAAAAACAAATTACTTTTCACCAAAGTCAGCATAGTAGAAGAGACGACAATAAAAATGTACCTATGGGCAACTAACGTGATAAAATTGTTAATTTAGGTAAAAATCAAAATAAGTAGTCAATCTCTAACCACTACACTAGCAATATTAATACATTTGAAACGAGACGACAAATTGAAATTAATATAAATTACTTTCATGTTGCATTCAAAACAAAATTCATTAACTCAACGCTACGCATACTAATAACATTTTTATACGGACCTCACGTACGACATTTACATACAAACATTAATTATTGTTAATTTTAAGACAATCAATTGTTAATGCGTTTTTTATTTATTTATAGCTTTTAGGGATTAATGTTTATTCAAGAATGTTAAAGTTTTATTTGTTAATGATAGTAAAACAATATAAATAACGACAGCAACGTAAGTATCATTAGAGCAATCGACGCTTAATGAATGGAATTAAATTTTCTATAGATAAAATATATTTATTTATTACTGTAAAAGGTTTATGCATAAATTTTATATTGTGTGTTTGTTTGGTTGTACGCCCTAATCTCAGAAACGACAGGTTCGAATTGATATAAAGAGATCGAGAGAATTCGTTTTTCTATAGTTAATAACTATACATAAAGAAGTTCCGCGGAGCAACTATAGATGTATGAGAACAATGTTAGTACACAACTGGATTGGAACGGCCGAACATTCGATTTGTTGTCACATTGTGACGTCAATTGGCAAAAGCTCTCCTGTTGCGTAAAGTTAAGCTAAAAAAGGAATCATACAAGATAACACGCTCAAAGATTAAAGGCCTACAATTAATAATTTAAAGTATATTCAACAAATTTCGAGATAAACGCAAGCTGATGTTTTGCAGATTGCTAAGAATTAAAACAAGCTTTCCAAGACACAACAAAAATCAAAAATCTTGTACAGAGAAACTGTATAGTAAAATAATAAACAAGACGTCAGTTTTCAGAGTTTGATTAGAGGCGACGACAGGAAAATTATTTAGTTTTACTTAAAATTGATGATTTCTTCTAGTATATGCATTAAAATATTATAAAACTATATTTTATATTATAAAGCTGAAAATATGTATGTTTGGTTGAAGGCATTTACCTCAGGAACCGCAGGTCCAAATTAAAAAGATATTTTTGCTTAAAATAGTCCGTTTATCGAATAAGGTATACCCTTGCGATTATACTGAACGCAGGTACAGTAGGTTAAGAAACAATTAATTAATTTTGGATATAAAAGAATATGGCCTTTTAATTGCTTCAATGTAACATACTGCATTCAGCTTCAGAGTTACCTTGGACACTTAGAATGAATCCATCATATCATACATAAATTTTACGTATTTTCACTTTAACACAGGGGCGAAGCCGCAGGTTAAAGCCAGTGTTTTATATAAGCTTAAAATAACTGCGTTATTGGGAGAAATATATTACCAAAATCATTGAAAGTAATTACACCACCTCAATTAATTTTTGGAAACGTACTTATTGCAAATATATAAATGTTACAAGAATTAAGAAACCTTTGGAATAAGTAATGTGACCAACAGCTAACAACCCGCCAACGGCACATACGAATTGAAAGATTTTAAATTTTCTACTTGGGTAACAATTTTATTTTTCAATTAACTAGCTTGGTATTATACAAAGTGCGGCGTTAAGTTGTGACACTCAGAACATAATGTCTCGAATGTTTTAGTACAAAGTTCTCTCCGCCTTTACTGCTGATGGGATAAACCGTGTAGCCGAGAAAGACCCTTTATGTTCAAATAACCTAATAATAGTGTCATCCGTACAATTATTGTTTACATTAAGTCTGTTTATATTAACTCCTTCATACATTTCCAATCTGCAGTTATAAAAATAACTCAAAGAACACAACGGTAATAAAATAAACATACTAATGCTCATTCACATTTTAAACTTCTTTCAAAAACATTATAATTGATGATTATTACACTTCTCGCAATCGCGTAATGCGATACACTCGCTTCAGTTCTATATCGATTACAAATGGAGTTTCTTGTAAATTGTATTTTGTATTTTTAAAATAACATTTAAACATTAAACCTCCGTATGAAATATCATCGAAAGGTCATGTATACGTGCTAAATTTATTTGTTTAGCGTGCCGATCTTGACTTTGACCTACCAGATTTAAAACGATAAAATCTTAATAGACACCCGCGCTGTATATTCCTATTTATAAAAAGTAACGAAAACAAAAAGCTTGAATTTATTTAGCATTTAAGAAAAAAGACAAAACATTTAAATGAACTTCACTCTGTATCTCGCATAGCGCGGGTATGCAGGGAGTATCTAGTATTAAGACACTCCGTTTGACTTTCACAAAACATTTGATTGGTGGTAATAAATGTTTGTTAAAATGAATTAATAAAAATCAAAATGGAAGTCACAATAAATCGTTTTTAAACTGAACTTTTTTACTGAACGTTTTTAACTGTATGAGAAAAAATATTTTAAAGTTGCGTGATATGCTGCCCTTTTCTTTAAAATGTCAACTATTTAAATGTGAACAAATCATATTATTTCTTTCTTCATTAGCATCACCTTTAAAAGAAAATTTCAAAACATTTACGGTTCCTTATGATATTTACCTGAATAGATTTTGTAGAGCGAGTCCAGCAATCCTTGCATCATTTTTGTAGATTTTAGTTTCACTGAATACCGCTAAATGACACTACTTTAAGCCTTTTAACCTATCTTTGGATAAAGATGAACATCATAACTTCATTATAATATATTTCATAATGCGAAGTGTTCATCGATCATGTTACTTTTAACGCCTAATAAAATTTAGTTATGCATTTCATACATAATTTATCTACATACACTGAAACAGGTTTTCTAAACTAGAACATCGAAATAGTCAATATTTATTAGTATAAAATGATATTTATTGTGGAAAAAAATCTAGAAATGTCTTCTTTTACAATATCTGGGAGTTGAATGACCTTCGATTGGACCAGACGGTGGCCAAATTGAAGTAACGGTATCAGCAGCTGGATCGTTATCATCAATCAGATTTGCGTAACTATCTGTTAGCAATTACCTTGTACACTTTTACAAACCACTGGTTATGAAGAATGCGTTGTAAGACAGTTAGAATTAATCGTGAAAAAAGATACATTACAACTTGACTGAGACAAATGAATAGAAGATGATATTAACTTTAGTAAACGGAACAGCATTTGCAGATATTAATACAGCATTGTAACCTTTTCTGTGTTGCCCTATAAATATATCTAGAATAAACTAGCTAACTAAGAAAATATGTCATTAAAATTATAAATAATTATAAATCAAGCTTTATGCTCTATAAGAATGTATGAAGGCAAAGTTAATGATTTTAAAAATGAAATCCATCCAGTTGGTTAGACAAAGTTTATTGTAACAGCATTCTAAAAAGGCACACTTATGAAATAGACAAAGAAAAATATTTATACGAGGAGAGTAGACGAACTAATATTAGTCCAACATAAAAGCCCGTGCAAAACCAGAAGTCATGTATATTGACAGTAAATCTTCATTTTTTACTAATTCGACACGAGAAACGAAACATCTGTTAGAATGTAAATTTATATAATAGATGTGCGTATACACCACGGAAGACAGCATTAGTGACATACTTGACCGTCTCGATGTATTTATGGATATCTGCCTTAACGTCTTTTAAGTTAGAAACAAAGTTAAATATAACTTATTCAATTCAAAAATACATTTATAATTGTATAGAAGTAATCAGTCTTTGTAAGATCGCTCGGTCATTACAAGAGAATCGTGACAGCCATTCATTTATTACTGGGACAGAATTTTACAATGACAATTTATTATTAGGTTTTTAAAGCGAGGTATATTGTATACACCCAGGAGAGGCACAAATTACAAGGATACGTGCAACCAGGAGGATATAAATTCGTCAATTTGCTACACCAAAACCAGAGGATATAAATTCGTCAATTAGCTTCGTCAAAACCAGTCACCTAATAGAAAATCCTCCCAAAAAACGCAATTCAAAATACAAAAGCACTAAAAAAAACACTATCACAACACTAAAACTCCCGAACTTATAAGTAGAGTCCCATCACTTCAAAAAGTAACCGCGAAAACTATAAGAATATCGATATAGACCATCGCCGCAGTGGATCCAGACGGGCGTCCATCAGGGCAGCGCGCCCGCGCCGTCCGCGGCCTGCTACACCGCCGCCGCCACTGGCGTACCGGGATTATTTATAAATTCACACGGACAGGGGGTCGTAGAATTTGCTCAACGTGTGGCATGCCAATGTACGTGACTGCATCAGGTCGCACCGGAAACAAAAATTAGCGCTATCCTATCTCTGATGAATCACTTTGCTGGACGCTAATAAATTTCTTATTTTAACACTTTGTATACATTGTGTATTATAATATACGGCCGATGGCGTAGGTATATGACAGTGTGATTTTATGACAATGTTAGGTTAAGTGGTGTTAATGTTAATTGTATGAAGAATGTTCTTAAAATATTAAGTTTTATTTATTTTGTGTGTGAACTTTAAACACGTAAAATTTCGCTTTTCCTTGTTCTTGCAAACATTTGTAGAAAACTCTCTCTCTCTCTCTCTTATTAGTGCTTTTATTAGTGTACCCCCACCTACCCGTAATGTATCTACAAATTTTCCTGTGCAGTCCTGAAGTAGTCTATCTGCTAGTCGTTTGATAATAACAGAAGAGTTTTATTACATTATTGTAAAATAATACGTATGAATGATACTGGACGATCTAAAAGAGAAAACGAAAGAAAAGTATCCAACAAGTTTTAATTTATAAAAGTGAAAATCTTCAAAGGCTGACCCTTTGAAGTCGTTGCTACTCATTAATAAAGAAACATTTTATATGGAGATTTAGGTGTCGCTCATCGTGCCGCCTACAGACAGGTGTTTAATATTAGTTCCTAAGTCACATCATCGACCAGCAGCCACGTCACCCACGTAAGAGGTGGGCGTAAGTTCAATAACGCTACTGATGACATTCGAAATATAAAATGTCTAAATTATGTTAGTATAATCAAAGAAAAAGTAACGCAACAATTTATTAATATATGGGAGGTTTATAGATACGTCATATAAAGTCGTCGTCAGTAGGTAAATGAAATGGGAATGTCGTATTTTATAATCTATAAAAAAGCATTAGATAAGAAAAATTTCAAGTGAAAAGAGTGTTACTAGACATAAAACATAAAGTTTGAGAAATAGTAAGCACAGGGAACCTAAGGCTAAGACACTACGTTCCCCATTTTTAGCCCAATTTTCGGGACATTGCGGGTCGTGTTGTGGAACTTAAAGCCGTTTGTGTTGTTATCAGAACGGGGAAATGTATTTTATTTCCATTCATTCCCTGAGTGGGTATCGAAAACACAATCGTTGCGCTCACAGTCAGACGCTGTGCTACTACGCCTTGAGGCCCTCAAACCCACAATATATTATTAAGTTCTACTTATCTTCAATTAACTGATCTTCTTTCGTTAGTTTCCATTCGAAGGAATTAATTATTTAATATTTTCAATTACATACTGCTAGTGAGGTAAAGCGTGGCGTTGAGTTACGCCACTAAACACGCAATGTGTAAAAAAATCGGCGAAAAATGGGTACCGAAAGTGTCCTAATGGGAACCTAATGTTAAAATATTACGTTCCCAAATAAAAAGGTATTACCCTAGATAGCAAACAGGTACATTTTGAATCATGTTTCAACAACAATAGACTTGGCAATTGGCGCCGGTTGTTTGAAATTTATAGCTTCTTTACACTCACCAACCAAAATTAAACAATGAGTACAAAAATTTAAAATTAAAATTATTCATCTATTAACGTATTTCATTGTTAAGTGACATTTCTATACAATAAGACTATTTTTTATTTCTCGTGAATTATGATTTTTTGAATGGCGTTTTTAGTAACACCTACCATCAATGTGCTCATTGATGGTAGGCATTATCTCTCATACTCATTTTCTAAAGTTTACATTAAATATTTATTATAAAAAATGTTATTTAGAATAGGTATTTTTGTCAAAAAACAGTTTTTTTTTTCTAAAAGTAGTATAAACTTAAATCTTAACATTTAATAAAATTGTGATAGTTGGCTGGAATGGAATAAAGGGTTATCATAAAAAGCAAATATAACATTAAATTAGAAACGATCGTATTTAAGACAACATGAAGTGTACATTTTGGCACAAACCTTGATCTATATATTGTTAAAAAAAACCACGAGTCAGACATTTTTTTTATCTTACTGTCTACGTCCACTTAAGAGAATATATTGAATTATAAGAATATATAAAATATGAAAATCTTTTCTTCTACTTTCATTTCTATGTATACATTTGTATGTCTATACATCTATACATAGATCAGTTGTGTATTCTGGCGTTGTTCCTTTGTAAATTTTATTACTCATAAAGCATTCTCAAATCCCCGTCCGTCGGTATGGAATCTTGTATTTTAAAAATACTGTGAACGTTTAGAGATTATAAAATATTTTTCATTTTCATTTATGAAAATCTAAGATTTTTGCGTGTATCCTAGAGGAGTATGATTTTTTTCGAACGCTATCTTATCTCCAAAGAAATTTTAAAAAATAGCTTTGTTTATCCGTTTTACTATAGTCATACACAGGTGAAGTAATTTATAGCGGTTTTATTTTCTTGAATGTGGTCTCTATCGTCTTACTTTGTTAGGTGCACGTGTTTGTTTAATTTGTTTATTGAAGCTACAAAGGGAAAACATTAAACGAACTCCCTATTATAAACAGTTTCATAGGTACTATTTAATCCTACCTACATCGAAGAATCTAATATCTCATAGTGTGAACGTATAAAAATATAAACAAAGCGGAATTCGAACCTGCACCTCTTGGAAACCGTCCAACTACAGAACAATGTTTGAACTTGGCAAGTCGTTTCTAAAAAAACAATACTAATTATATAGTATGTACAAAAATGTTATGGGAATATCTCCATTTATCATCATCACGTATCAAATAGGACATGTGGAAACAATGCAAAGTCCAAGGCTGTATTTCATTAAATAACAGAATAATCGTTTGTACCATTTCCTGCATTACTTCACACAGTTCTCAAATATTCCTAGTATCTGTTAACCACTAGTTTTAGAACATTAGGGTCATAATAATTTTGTCATCAGGATGTATTCAGTTAACTAAATATATTGCAGTCTTCACACTATATTTGCACGTACAACATCTACGATCCTTCCATCTATTATTGTATTTTTACGAAGAAGTAATTAAAACGCATACTAAATACAAATCAAATTTACACAATAGCTAAATAAATTTAAATTCTAATAATCGTTGAGAAGTGTCTGTTACTGAATAGTACGCAACGGCTGTGGGTTCGATTCCTACTCGTGAGAATGATTATGGTTTATAATATCTTTATAGTTCAACTATAGTTCAGTTCAGTCAATTCAGTCTTTATAGTTTAGTTCGTTTAGCAGCATTGGTATCTGCCATCTTGTGTACGAAATATTAAAAACATGAACTCCGCGCAGTTTACTTTATATTTCACTTGCAGTAATATAAGAATAGAACATGTAGCCGACAATATAATTATGTTTAGAAGCAAGGCATAAGGGCATTCCACTCAGCTATGAGTGTTATGCGGTTACAATGGGTGCTAGGCGACTCTTTATTGCCCATGAATAAGTCGTAAACAATTCTAAATAAACGCTCCTTTGCTCTGCCGGGAAAGGAGTTATAACATTATCTGATATAATTCCAACGAATTCGCTTCGTAAAATATACTTATTTCAAATAAAAATATATCTTTCGTCCTTGTCAAGCTTGTCACGTTTGATTCGAAGACGAAAGAGATGGCGACAAACAGATAGCGCACCAAAACTTGTTTGCCGACTGTTATCTCAGTGGGTCAAAGATAAAAAGGGCGAGGTAAATATTACACTTATGGAGGTAGTTCATATTATATTGATTTTTAAACATTATTGTACAATTTTGGCCTCCGCAATATGTGACTCAAAATTATTTCTTAAAAGGAAATTAATTTATGTTGTTTTATTTTAAAAAATATATCCAGGAATATTATAGTAGCTATATAATGATTGTCTTGTATAAAATTTAAGTATGGCTTTCTGATACTTACAATAAGATCTCTCCTTTCATGAGCTAACCTGTTCCCAATTAAAAAAAGTAGAGATAATTTTTATGTTAAAATGTTTGCGAAATTATGTAATACCCTTAATGTAAATCCTCTACATAAAAGTATACAATACAATTTATTAATACTTCATGGCATAAAATATAATATCTTGATTTTTTTTTAGTTAAAAAAATTAAACATCTTACGCTCATTTTGTTTGTTTTTTGTGTTTTTTGTCGTAAAAAAAAAACAAACCATCCTTGGATTAAATGCTATTTAATTTTTAGTACNATTAAACATCTTACGCTCATTTTGTTTGTTTAAAAAAAAAAACAAACCATCCTTGGATTAAATGCTATTTAATTTTTAGTACAGATAAATGTTTTTATGGTGCTCATTATTCAATTCGTGTCACGAATAAGTGCTTTTTGATTTTAATCAATATAAATTAACATTAATTAAATATAATGAACATTCACTCTTTCTGCGTTATAACAATATTTTATACCGATACATTTATTATTTTGTCTTATTTAGGTCAAGACTCGCAATGCGTTATTGCTGCAGTTACAAGTTACAAATACATCATGACAGACAAAATTCGCGATTTAATTTATATATGTACATAAATGTTTGTCGATGTCATACAAATCCATTCTAATTGATGTTGCCTATTAATAAACAAGAGTTTACTGTTGTAAAATAATATTAATGAAAAAGGTTCTATCACTGATAAAGTTTTTTCCTCGCTCTCTCAGGCAAGCGCTAGAAAGTCTTGTTATAGACTACGTTCTCTTTGTTTACGGGATCTTTTTTAATAATGTAACGATGAAAGGAACTACCAAAATATTTAGTTAGGTAGGTAAGATAACCACTGCTAAGAAAACATCTCTCCTACAGCAAAGACCGAAGAAGACATCTGTGTAGAGTAGACAGAGCTATTTTCAACACACACAAGCAGTTTTAGTGAATGTGAGAATCTCAACACTACTATTTAATTTCCTTACTTCTCCCAAACACAAATTTAACAACTTAATTGACAATAAATACAACTTCTAGTATGTAACAATCATTTATCATTTGGCATTCCTAAGATCAATGCTGCCCGTACAATTATAATGACTGGCCCCGATATTAGAAGTATAGGTTTGTTAGTAGAAACACAAGGAAGTTGTTACATTTTAAAGCCTATTATTAAACTAGCGTTGTTAGACAGGTCTACATTACAAAAGGTCGATAAGTTATTTCGGATTATTAAATAGATAATACAAGGTCGAAACTGAGAACGTGATTTGTTTAATAGTAAATTTTCGTGAACCCTGTAGTTCCATTTAAATGTAATTATGTATCACGATCGTACTGTTGAGTGATAATCTCAGAAACTACTAGTAGTGCATATAAGATCTGTTTTGTATAATCGTGTATATAAGGTCTGTTTTGTGTAATCTATATATATAAAAAGACTTGTCCTCACTGACTGAGGGCTGAAACACACACACCTGTAACCGCTGTGCATAGAAACGTGAAATTTCAACAGATGTTTACTTTCGTAATCTGGACATCCAATAAGAACGGATTTTGAAAAATTTTAAAACTAAAGGGGTGAAATAGGGGTTGAAAGTATGTATGAAAAAAAAAATCTGCACCGATTTTTAAAAGATTTAAAATTTAGTTTTTTAAAAGTATTTAATTGAATATACGTGTTTCATCGTTTTCTAGAATTCTCCCCCTAAGGGTGCGAATAAGGGGTTGAAAGTTTGTATGGAAAAATCTTTAAATCGCCACCGATTTTTATCAAATTTGAAATTTAGAGTCTTAAAAATATTAAATTGAACACATGATTCGTGGATTACTTTAATTCATCCCCCTTGGGGTGCAAATAAGGGGTTGAAAGTTTGAATGGAAAAATCTTTAAATCGCCACCGAATTTTATAAAATTTTAACCTTACGACTCTTAAAGTATTTCAATGAACACATGTTTCATGGTTTATTAAAATTCACCCATACGGTTGCAAATAAGCAGGCGAAGCTGCGCGTGTCCGCCAGTCGTGTATATTAGACAATGTAAATTGAACGGTCAGGAACTGACTTCCGACCACAATTTGCCCCACGGATATTTTATCCCTTGAAATTTAATATGTTTCTAATAGAATGTTGTATGTTATTACACCTCTAAATAGTGCTTTGTTTTTGACCGCAATTACACACTAACAACTTAAAAATATTTCGTTTATTTAAATATAACTTAAATTCTAAAAAGAACCAAGGTTTATGTTATTCCCATCCCCTACTTTTCGACGGCTTCATTATATAGAAATATTTATTAAAAATGTATTAGAAGTACGAATTTTATACAAAATTACTAAAATTATACTTATTCCCACTGTTTATATAAAACACGTAGAGCATCTAAAAACGGCAGTAAAGAATGTTATTGTTCCGACATTCATGAAAAATTTTCACTTTCACCTCATGCATTTAAATAATGGAATCTTGAAGATATTACCACCATAGCGACGTATAAAGCAACACATCCAGTCCTTTTATAGCGCGATAAAATTAGACTGCACGCAAAATTTATACTTATCTAATCTCTTCCTTAATATATGCTCCTCAATGAATGATCTACTTATATGTCATTAATGTAATTACTATGTGTATTAAGTTTGCGGCATGTAAAGTAACAATCAAAAGAATGAAAATTGATTCTATTAACAATTCACAACGTTCACTGTTTTTCCCTAATAATAAGCTTGTTGTTCATATTAGCTACTCATTAGCAAATATAACAATTAATAAACGTAAAATAGCAGCGAGTATATTACGCATAGAACGATGGACAGACTAACTCCACGCAGCGTAAAGGTCACACACCGTTGCGCTGGTCCGGCGCGAACTTCCATTTCTCCCCATTTACGGAGAGTGGCTGCAACTTTTTATCACAAATACCACTTTTAAATGACTTTGTGTGACAAACAAAGTGACAGCGATAAACGCCCTTCGCAGCTATCTCACACACGCCCCTCTCTCCCCACGACTTGTAAGAAATGCCAAAAGAATTCGATAAGAAAATTTTAAGAGTTCTCGTTCACGTGTCAATTATATCTTTAAATGGAACGGCATGTATCATTACGAAATTAGCCACATATCGCGTTGGCATCATTGAAAGGCAGGATAAGTGAAATAACTCTCAATTGGAGCCAGTTGAATGCATTTCCTTTGGCCCCGTTGCGAATCGATGACTGTGAAATAGGGTTGATTCCGTTGCGTCAGTGTAACTTGAGCGTGGAGAAAAATGTTATTTAAGGACTATTGATTGTTTATATTTTTTTTCATAATCTGATAAAATACTTAGGTGTATTATTAAAATACTAAAATATACGTAATATATGTATTTTCGTGCATTTCGTAATGCCGACATGACATTGTGTGTGAGGGTAGTGTTGGAAATCAGGTGGAACCTTTAAATTCATTAAAAATGAAGCAATTTACTGTAAATATTTCTTAAAAATTACCAATAGTGGCATGAAAAATCATCGATAAAAAGTAATGAGGCGCCTTTAAACGGGCCACGGACGCGGCGGTAGATCACTTCTGAATACAAATAACTCCCAAAAACAGGTATTTATAAAGTGAAATGTAGCTGCCGTAATGCACTTACTGGTATTAACTGGCACGCCTATTTTGAAGTACAGTGCGGTCGACAATTCGTGGCCGACCTGAAGTTAGGCTTTCTGAACTTTTGCGCATTGTTTACTCGGGAATAAAATAATTAAAAGAAAAAAGTATCTTTAAATCTAATACAACTAACTTCAAGGCGGCCACAACTCATCAACCGTACTGTAAAGAAACAAGAAGCAAGTTAAAAAGAATCTCAGTAATAAAATCTAGTATTGCGAATTTCGCAAGCGCAACGGATATTACAAAGAAGCGGGAACGATGTTATAATAAGGCGGTTCTATGAAACTGCGAATTGAGCAAGAGTTTTAAGTAAATTATTTCTGCTAATTTCGGAGAACAAAGCGAGTATTGTTGCCTTAGCCGAGTTACAGAAGCAGACAGTCAGCCATTTAAGTCATATATCGTAATGAATGGTTACATAAGTTTGCCAAATTACATACGTGTGAGTCACATTTAAAAAATGAAATTAAATTTAATTAAAAGTTTTATATAATTTTAGCAATCAGAATCATATATGGAATGCAAAGTGATATATTTATTGAGTATTTTTATACCTAAAAGATATGATATATCTATGTATTTACATAAGCCTACAAGAGAATTCGATATCATGTGCCCAAAAACGTGGTTGACGTGAAACCACGAATCCTTGAAATTTATCTAACCACATGGTCGGTTGTTAGCAACCTACTTTGGTGATACGTATTATTTTCCTTCTGAAATCTAAATCAGTTCAATCGAAAATAAAAACATAAGGATTAACTTTGTATTGTAATGTATTAAATTTATAAATATTTTTACAAAAAAATTAGTTAAAATTTAACTTTACTTGATTTAATAGGTATACCTACTCGTATATCTATTATTTTGTTGTATCATATTTCATCACGACACTCTTGCTATGTTAAAAATACTTATTTCAACACATTAATAATAATAAGTGTATGAATAACACTTTGAAAGAATTTAATATTCATAACAATCTAATAGTAGAGTTATATTTTATAATGAAATGTTTAACATGAAATTCATACGTAAATGTAAATTTTCGGTTCGAACCTCCCTTAGGGAAATTATTTATTTTCATCTCCCCGTTCTTGTAAGGCAAATCGCGGTATTGAGTTCCGCCAGTAAATGAGTGCATTTAGCTTATTACTGAAACTTTTCTGGCACATAATATACTAAAATTAATGTTTTTTTTTTATCATTCCATTCTAAGTTCATCTTTAAAAAGGTTCAATTAATCTATTTTAGATAAACTAATTAATTCTAAGCTCTTAATTCCACAAGCTAAAGGTCTAACTAAATTAGCATACGAAATGAAAGCTACCTTCCATGCCCAAACCCTGCGTTTGTGGTATTATCAGGTTATCTATTCACGTAATTTGTTTTGATTCCGATGCGATAGCAACGCGGTCGCATTCCAATGCACCCATGAATAGTGAATTCGAAATCGAAAGTACTTTTCTTCTCCTAATTTCGACTCTATTGTATAAAAGCATATAAAATGTTAATCTAGTTTGTTTTATTTATAAGCCGCTATATTTTATAAAGATAAAGCTTCTTGTATCTTTGATTTAATTTGAAATTCTTGTTCTTATCTTGTTGAAAAATGCTACCTTTTTCAATTAGGTACATTTTTTTCTTACACAAAGAGGTCGATGGGAACTTCTAATCTAAAGCAGTCAAAATACGGTCTATATTTATTTTAGATTCCTCAGCAAATTTAAGCTCAATTAGAGCTGCAGAGGGCAATGAGAACGGACTTCCTAAAATTTTTACGGGAATAGAAAACAACGAGATTTCACGTTTCATAGTTGACGCAAGCGAATTTTCAGGCGGCTACTATTACATTTTTTGTAATAAAATACTAACAGTAGTCAATAATACGTATAAGATAAGCCAATGACCCTTATATATTCAAAAGCCCTCGTTCACAGTACAGACTCTTAAATTGTATTGATGGATCAATTCACGCCGCAGCATTCACGTCTCCATAGTTACCTATATCGTGTGCCCTTGTGGTTGTGATATCAGAAAAATAAATTGAGGAACGTATTAGACGATTGTATTCATGTCGCTTTCGATGGACGGACCGTAATAAAAACGTCTCGAGCTCACTCACGTTCTAAACGAGGTTTTCTAAACGTTTTTCCAATGTAAATATAATGGTGAATAAAATTTATTTAAATATAGGTATTTTAAATGAATTACACGCAGTCTTGGTAGTATAGTAGTAAGCCATCCTAATAAGGGTGTCAGACGCCTTTTTCTTATACATAAGAATTATAACAATTATAAAGTACAAAAACAAGGTTGGTAAATAGCTTTAGAATGTAATGTTTTATTTGAAACGTTACCTATGATTATTCTGTAGTTATGTAAGGACATTAAATTATTTGTATGTATAATATTAATAAAATACCTATGCTTAACATTTTTTTATAGAAAAGACAAGGTGTTTGTTTTGCATCATTTCAATACGGGTCACCTGATGGTAAATAATCAGTACCGCCCCGAACGACTACATGTGCATCACCAGCTGTTAAGGTGGTGATAAATGGTATCCATGTCGTATACATCCGGAAACACTGCTGCAGGTAGATTAAATTCCTATTATATCGAAAGTTCCTACAAAAATAGACGATAGTGGAGTGCCACGTATGCCAGATGCTCGTTCGAACGTACTATGCGGTGAGAAAATTAAGGGACACTAATCAAGACTCCAGTACAAGTTTCCCAGAACACTCCCCATAATAAAGGTATGAAGTAGAGAACGCACAATGAGGAAACATTTCTAATCTAAGCAATACCAGAGTGCATTTCACTGATTATTCTTATCACTGTTTTTTAGCTTTTAAGAGTACCCCTCTGCATGCAACAGAGTATGCAGAAACAACCTAGTTTAAGATATTCCGTTTTTAACTTTCTGCCCAATTACTTATTAAAAGTGATCTTCAGAATAAGAAATATTAAATATATTTTGTAACCAGTTAATAACCTACACGAGCAGGATATTACTTAGCAAGGTATCCAGATGATAATACTGACCTACTTTTCGACACTAAATGATACACATTTTTGAGCGCCACCAAAGGTCAATTATAAGGTCAATTAATGTAATTTACAAAATGGAATGTAAAGAGTTGAATTCATGAAGGCGTATTTCAAACAGTGGAGTGTACAAAACAATTTATAAGTGTCCTTATAAGTTATGATTGAAAACAATGTGTCTACTATAGTATTCATAGATTTTTTTCAGGGTGGACAGCCTAGTGTCAAATTTCTCCGTATACCATTTTCCGCCCGAATCTAGCAATTGAAAATAATTTGAAATGGTAAAGGGTTTTAATATTATTGCAGACTGGTCTTTAAAACGTATTTTAAGATTATTTAATAAAAATATTAAGATATTCAGTTTTTACGTACGTGCCAAACATAAAATATAAATAGACTGAAAGGATTCACAATATAAAGTTAAGGATATAAAAATTGTTCTTATTGTGTATTCTTATTTTTTTTTACATAAAAACACGTATAAAAGTACGTGTATAATACCATTTGCTTCTCTGATATAATAAGGACTAGCTTAAACTATTCTAACGCACTTTTAATTCAATAGTAAAATTCTTTATTATAACTCATTATTTATTGTATATGCAATGCATTTGTTTATAATATAATTTTCCTATTTCCATATGTAGGTATTTATTTTATCTAACCGCAGTGGAAGGAAACTGAAGGCAAAAGATAAACACTCCACGCGATGACAATACAGGACAAATAAAAAATAGAATATCCATAACTTCAAAATATTTAAATAATTTTCATTTATAAAAATGAAGAAGCCTAAAATAACGGGTACCTTTATTACGAACTTTTTGTGGCCCAAAGATAATTTTCTAATCAGAATGTCCATAGCATTTGTATATTATATAAAATTAGGCAATTAAATGAAACAGCATATTAATTTATTTTATTGTACTATATAATACATAAAGTAGAATTAACAGATTTTCTTTTTAAAATATTTATTTGAATTCCTACTTTAATTTTTTCGCTCCGGATAATGGAGAACGGTGTTTTTTAACACTAGGTTTCCTCTGCATACCCTGCTGTGTGCGGGATACGATGGGAACTGCTGTCACCTACTTATATAATCATTCTTAGTATTCCTAAGCAAAATAAAAGAGCAAGACGAGTGATTAGGCATGTACAGCTAGCAGCCACAGTGCGGAACATGTGTTATCTGTGTCCACACGTAGGTATGTGACCGGCTAGATTCACGATAACCAGCAAGCGGAACTATCAGCGTACCTAAAGCAATGAGTGCATTAGGCAAAACATAAAACAATGCATGCTTTAAATGATGGAATTCAATTATTATTTTGTTTATTTCATGTAGAAATTTCTTAAAAAAAAAATTTAGATAACATTTCTGGATGCTGTAATAACCTTTTACCTATCTACTCAGTTAAGTTTTTGTTATGCGCAATACAAACAGAAGTTAATTATAAAAGCATATTTTTTAATGAATAAATTGTAAATTATGAATGTTTTAATGTTCAAAGATTTTATATGTGTTTGTGTAACATCTTAACTTCACATACATATTGTAGATATTGTTTATTTCAGAGTACAGCTTTTTTTAATTTTTTACACCAGTTTAGATACTTCACTCCTATATTCTTTATAATTTATGTATAGAAACAAAGTAAAGACCTAACCATTAAATAACATTCCGCACTACGAGATGTAAATTCACAATATTGCACTAAGCCAGATACATGAACCGTACGTCGATTACGAAAATTACCTACACAATTAAGAATGACTCAAGCCCAGATACTATTATAGCTTCGTAGTCATATGTAATGCATCAAATGATTGTACAGAAACAGAACTCGTTGCATTATCAGCCAAGGTCATACAGATGTAAATATATCGCCCTACATCTTGTTCAGGCTGTCATACGGATGTTTAACCTTGAGATCTTATGTGATAGGTGGCACTTATCAAATAATATCGGTACTGTTAGATATGATCGATATTCTTAGAAGTAAACCAAAAATAAAACCCATAATACAATTAAATTATACGTAAGTAAGGAACTATAGTAAAAAGTTGTAATATGTGTTATTCATACAGCCATTTTTCATCTTAGGTACTTATAGAAGATTTCTTTCTAGGATAATCCAAAAGATGGGTTTAAATGTTTTAATAATGTCCATATTTTTAAACTCCTAGTCTGACAGTTATACTGTAAGAAATTATTTATATAAAATTGAAAATACAATGGAATTCTAGTAATAAATACTGTGTACTGCGTGATCGCAATCGTTATCATTTATTTTCAAGTATCTTTGCATGAATGTTAAAACTTTCCCCATATTGTAGGTATATAAAATGATATCATATCAAAAAACCACAAACACTTGTTAAATATTAAAAAACACGTATTGTTAGCGTTTTTAAATTACTTTATTGTTAGTTATGAATTTACTATAATAATATTGGGAGATATCATACAAACATAATTGCGGGTTTATTTTGGGAATGTAATATATGCATTTCCTTAGCCTACCTATACAAATAGGTATATTACAATATCCCCACCTATCAATTTGTGCTAAGTTAAAACATAGTTATTAAAAGTGAACTGTTTTAAACGGGTTTCACGGCAACTTAAAAACAAGTCTCGACATAAGCCTTACCGTTGATCAGCATAAGATGACGTCAATCGTTGCATTTTGCTCCATTTATCGTGAATCTCGGTTGATTCTTGACCCCCGTCAGTTCTGGGCGCCAATAGATTTATATCTGAAGATCTGACCCCGCTCACGCTAGAATATTGATAAGGTTGCATTAAAATGAACGATGCGACCTTAATTTATGTTACTGTATTCATAAACACGCTGCGAGAATAAACTGTTAACCTATAGGTTTTCCATTAAGTATATTTTTTATAGATTTAATAAATGCCTAATAATAATAAACGTTAAATGTATTTGCAAATAATTTAAATAATCAACGATTAGATTTATACCCAAATGTCATAGAATAGAGATACATGGTATAGGTTATTGTGTACTTCATTATGTTTGGTTGAGATGTCAAGATTTACAAAGATAATAATACTAGAAATAGTATACGTTTAATAATTTCTATGAAATAATGCTATATTTTTCATTGTTTTTAGCAAATTATAAAAATTTTAATGCCTGTTTTCCATTACCAAGCGTATATAAGCATATATTTTGTAACGGCCTAGCACTCTTCATGAGATATTATGAAAGTAATTGGTCCGTAAATTCGAAAACTGTCATCAGTAATTACTAGCAAATATAATAAATTGCTTAGTTGACACGAACTCGGTCTTAAGAGTCTCGCAATGTGAGTCTAAATAGTGTGTCATAGACCATAGTTAACGGGAAAACATTTACTTGGTAAGCCTTTTATAGGAACTTGTCGCGTCACAGAACACTCCTTAATGATCATCTTGTTAAACATCTTACTTACAGCGGTTGCACAAACCAGACGTTCCAATTTGAATACCCTTAGTAGGTATATTACTCAAAAAGGCACTATTTAACTCTTGAGCTATGCCATTGTTTTACAACCAGAACCTATATAAAATATAAATCTAACAAGAAGTGAATATCACGATTTAAAAAAATTAATTAATTAATTAATTAATTAATTAATTAATTAATTTAATTTCACCCGCACACAACAGGGCAGCAGAGAGAACCTAGTGTTAATACTCTCCGTTCTCCACTTTCTGCCGAATTCTGGATGCATTGCGTGTTGAGTGGCAGAACTCAACGCCGCACTTTGCCTCGACACCAGAGCAAAGAAATGGAAATATAATATTCACGATTTTATATATGCTATAATATAACAAATAAAAAAATGGCTCAAACAAAATAAATATATTAGGTAATAAAAAGTTAATTGCTAGTAAGCAAAAAGCAACAATCGTATGAGCGTTCTCGGTATCGGGTGTGAATCATCAAAAATCGATTTGATCGATGATATCGTTTTACCGGATTCGTTTTACAAAAACCCCTAACAAAAGGTTTCAATGGTAGGTAGTTGTGTAAAAATGATACAGCAATCACTTGATAGGTATCACGTCCGTGGGCTTCTTGAGGTAACTCTGTAATCAGAATTAACTGTAAATATGATCTGGTGTAAACTTCTTTAAAAAAAAAATTGTATTTTGTCGTTACGTTCGATTTATATATCTTTGAGCTAACAACTCGTGGCTGAGAAGTTAAGAGATTAGTAAAAAGAACAGAATACATTTTTTACTTGGCAAATAAGAATTCAGCGTAAAACTGACTGATAAATAACAAATAACACCTAGCACAAATTCTAATTTCATATATCTAATGACTTAGTATATTTACATATCAATTTGCATTGATTGCAAAATTGGCATATTAATAATTTAATATTGTCATATGCATTAAGTAATCTAGCGCCATTTAGGTCTAATAAAGACTTGTTATGTTAAATTTTACTGGTGCATTGCACTGCAGCGGTGTAGGGTAATTAAAGGTCGGCGACCCGTGCAATTCTCATATGTGGAGCTAGAAATTTATGTGTTCCTTTTTTCTAGTTCATGCTCTATCTAACATATAGGTGGAAGGCAGTGTTAAATAGTGCTAAGACGCTTCGTTCCGCACCAATTCATTCCCCAAGTAGGAATCGAACCCACGACCGGTGAGGCTTAGATAACCTAGAGTGCATCACTTTATTCTCCACTTTTACATAGTTTATGTAATTTCATATGTTGCAGAAACTTATGATGCATTTCATTTAACCAAATAAATAAAACGCTTACAAAGATATAAATATTCTTCAAATCATAGTCAGTTCAAGTCAATTTTGAACTTAGAACGCGTCTAAGTAGACTTAAGTGCGCCATTTCTCACAGTAAATGTAGGTATTTATCATTAAAGGAACCCTTGTTTGGAGCTTTAAAGCGTGCTACTTGACAACCGCGCTAAGGTCACAGGTATTCAAAACAAGGTTGACGATCAATGAATATTTACATCAATTAATTATTTATTCGGTCGGGTAGAATTAGAAACTACTTTTTAGTCGATAATTTCGATGATCTACATTTAAATATATAAAAATATATAAGAACATCCTGTAACACCACGAGAGATTTACATCGTGCCCTTTTTAAAAAGCTATCGTGATCTAAAAGGCCTACATTCCTTAAAACAGTCTTAGAAGGGCTTCGCGATGGTAAACGCATCGGCATTCAAGTGTCAAGCCGGGTATTGTCCAAAACGGGTCCGCCCTGTTCCCGGCACGCTTTTTGTTCAGATACGTGAGACTCCATGGCGCGTCTTAACGAGCATCAAACCTGTTCTACATTTCTCCGCGTCACGCCAAAAGTGGTAGTGAATTCTACTTACCACTGAATCTAACAATGCCTAAGTAAGAACTCGACAAGCCTATTGAAATGTTCGTAGATTTTCTTTACTTTAACAACGTAAGGTCACCGGATGATAAAATTGAGGAAATTAATTATCATAATTATAATAATATCATAATTCGGTACATACTTTCGCTCGTAATTTAATGAGCTATTCTATAGTAATTGGTTACTGACAATACAAAAAAAACCGAGACTGTAAGCGACCATTATTCATATTATAATATCAAAAGTTATTATCAAAAGAAAAAAAGAAGATCACGCAAAAGTTTCCTTTCACCTTCTCAGAACGTAACCCGCTAATTACAGAGTTCATCGGTCTCATGTTACAGGTAACCTGATTTAGGCGAGCTCGTGATACCTACAAACTATTGCTTGCACGTGCGTTTTTATTATTATTATAATATTTACAGTAGGTAATTTATTGCACAAACATTAAAGCGACTAGTCAGATATTTGAGGTCAGTGCTGTCGCAGTGGCACAAGCGTGTGACTGTAAACGTGAAGGTTGTTGGTTCGATTACCACTTCAGGGAATAAAATATTTTCATTTTATCGCTCTGGAGTCGAGGCAAATTGCGGTGTTGAATTCTACCACTCAAAAGCAATGCCTCCAGAATTCGGCGGTAAAATTAAGAGCAGTTACTAACATACTTAACACTGGAAATATCTGCTGGAAAAAAATTTTCAATTTTATAGCAGCCAATACATACGTCAAAGTGTTAAAAAACACAAAATTTTCCTAATAATGTACTAACAGACGAATATTTATTGAGTAGTTAAAGTTAACTGAGTGGCAAGTGAGCTAAACACAATATAACTAACGTAACATTTCAATTCAATTTAACGTAATAAATCTAGATGTTCGCTAATAGGTATTACCTAGGTACATATCTGTTGCCTAAGACAACAGATAGTTAATGGAGATTTATAGGTGGCGACTTACCATAAAACACTTATCCCGGTCCAACTAGTTAAAACGGAAACCTGGGTAAGAGGCTTAATTAGTTACATCCTTAAAAGTCGCGACCGGCACCAGCGAGAAGTCCTCGTTTAGGCAAACCAACCTCGTTTACTACATATATTCTTTAATCACCACGAATACCTGTTACATTCGTATTTCATAGTATCGTGGGAATTTAATCAATAATATATCCATACACTTGATTTAGATGCAATTATGTACTAGTAATTCTAATGTGACATTAATGTGCGGATTCGCATCAAACAACTTTTATAATTCTTTAGTAAAATATCTCTCTAATCGTTCTTACAACAAGAAATCTTTTAATTTACTTGTAATTATCTCTTACTTTTTATCAAAACAAGTTTTTATTTCATTTATTTGAAAATATCAAAAACATTTTAGTGTTTGTAAAACTTAATTCTTGATATTGTCAAGTCGGTATATTCCACTTATTTCTACATTTTCAATGGCTTTATTTAAATGAAGTGCGATTTAGCGTTTTTATTGGACACTAATATTAATTATTTATTTAATTTACTTCAGAAATACTTAAATTACGCATTAATTTCTTTTTCTTTTGTCTGTCTTTTCCATCTTGATATTATCAGAAATTTGCTCACTGAGCTGATGTAAAGAGGATATATAGTAGACATGGTAAATATATTTCTCCGAAAAACAAAACCAGTTCACCAGAAGTTTCAACGGAAAAATCAAAGACAAAAAGAAGGAATCAATAAATTTAAACAAAACTTCATTTCAATAAGAAAATATATGAAAATTGATTATTCTATCCGACATTCTGCAACATCTGCTTAACTAGCTTCATTAGGCGCATGTCCCAACAAGGCGCAGGCAGTTCACCTCGGTGCACCAGAACCTAGTTAGAAACAAGCGACCTTTGTCAATCACGTCGCGCAGAGTCGTGATTAATACTGGCGACTAAATAGATTGCTTAGGAAATACTTATCAAGATATACAGAGGAAATTGCATCAATGATTATTGACATGATTATTATAGCACTTTCATCATCACACGTGGTTGACAGGGTTAAAATACAGCGAATTAATACAGAAATATAGTTTACTTGACAAATGAATATATATATATATATATAAACCTATGTAAACAAAAATTATTTAAATTAATTGCGGGGTTAAGTACCGGCACCCAACTCACAATCCCTCGGGAATTGTCTTAAAAGGTTCCCTCTGCCACCTCTGCTATGTGCGGAATACAGCGTAATGGTAAAAAAAAAACAATAATTAATACACTATGACAATACTGTACCTTTTATTTACAAATTCCCTATTTAGCATAAATTAATATTCGCCGATGCAGGCGAATTTATAATAAAAATATAAAAATATAATAAAAAATTAGAGAAGAATAATAATAAAAATATACACGAAGCTATTCTCGCATAGTAATGATAGCGAGATAATAATCATATCTATACTAGTAGATAGGTACTTAATATTTCAATCTCAACGTCACGAGTATAGCAATACACACCCACCCCAAACCAGCAATCTAAAGTGGCTTTTATAGGCCACGATAACGCCAATGGAAAACGCTGGTTTCAATGCCGCAAAATCTGATAGAATTTGTATTACCACTTTCTAGAAAGCCTGCTCGTTGCCAGCTAGCTCGGACTTCGTTGTTTAATTGATATAATATATTGGTAATTATGAACAGTATAAATATAAAACGATTTGAG
Source organism: Heliconius nattereri (assembly GCA_013403645.1). NCBI lineage: Eukaryota > Metazoa > Arthropoda > Insecta > Lepidoptera > Nymphalidae > Heliconius > Heliconius nattereri. The sequence goes on from JAAIXI010000237.1 coordinate 9,064,390, forward strand.
CAATTTTAAATAGTAATTTTAAATTCGTATTAACATATATTCGTACATTTTGTGTTGTTTTTTTCGTTGATAGAATTAAATATATTATTCAAACGGAAACTATAACTAACTCAATACCTAAATTTATTTAATTTATACCATACATTTCAATGCCTTATCATTTATTTATTTTTTAAGCGTTCCGTATCCCGCAAACAGCAGGATAGGCAGATGGAAGTGGTAAGACACCCCGTTCCCATTTTTCCGCCGAATTCTGGAGGCAATAATTACGTGATGAGTTACGAAACAGATCACCGCGCTTTGCCTTGACACAAGAGCGAAGAATAATATTAAATATTTCACCCACTGGTGAGTCGATCACACTTTGGGCCCCTGCGCCAAGACTGGCCTTAACGTCTTATCGAGAACCCGATATATTACGTTCGGACGGTAGGTACGTTGTTTAATGACACTACTTGCAACTGCATTTTTTACATTCACATCACACACGCAATGATTCATGCAGTTCACTTTCAAATTCTCCATTGTCTTGCGTATAAACCATTCAAGATGCATATTATTTTGATCGTCTCGATTTAGTATACGTTGTTTACTTAACAGTATTTACTATTTATATAAGTGTTGGTACGATACAATGTTTATAATGTATGTATATAACGTTTACTTTAATTTATATTTTATTCTTTTCTTGCATTGATTGTATGAAGGAAAGTAAAAGTAGATCATTATAGATAGAAACCGCGATCAAGGGGTAAAAGTGGAAGGAGCTGACCAAGAAATCATAAATTCACTAAATATAAACTAAAATTGCTATTGCAGCAATTAATAATAGCAATTGAGAAATCAAAAATCTAGCAAATTCTAGATAAAAAGAATCAAGAAACCAACCGCTATACAAACAGATCGAAGAAGTGTTACAAGGACCGATATTTACATGCGAACATCGAGTTAGCATTTGAATAACTGCTCACCTCAGGGAATACGCAGGTAAAACGCGAAACGCACTCGGTGTTTATTTATAGAAATGCAATACGGCCGTACGGGCAGGATGTTTGACGTAATATACCAAACGGTGTAATTTTCTACACTAAAGCCAGATTTCCAAAGCGAGCGGAGCGGACCCATTAATGACTACGTTGAACTCGCAAGACTAAATCGACTATTTATTGATGGAAATACTTTTTGTATTTCCATCGCAAAGGATCGAGCGGGCAGAAAAAGTTAAAATGAACTAGCTTAGTTCTAGGGCTTAGTCCGTTCCGCCTAAGCCGCTCATTTCTGATCCTCAGTGGAAACCAGTCTTTACCGGCAGGTCTGCTACATTTATGACTTACGCAATAAATCCAAACACTTTCGATGCGCTTTTGTAAATAGGTATGTAAAATTGCATTTTATAACAATAGTAGGTATAGCTATTGTTTTCGATTAAAAGATGTATATTAATGTTCATTTTAATGACTTCAAATATATTTAAAGATAATTATAATTATAAACGAGTTTCTTATCGTCATGTATTATCAGATATTTAAAGACCATTTATTATAAGTGATCCAAGTTGAATATACTCGTAAATTCTTTTATAGAACATTCGGTGACTTCTTATCGAGGATTAACCAGCACCAGCTATAAATCAATTTGAAGCTGGCAAACAGAAGCCGTATTAGCGGAGTCTACGTCACGATACTTTGAATCAAGTATACAGGAAAGGAAGACTTACGTTTAAATAATTAGTATGTACAAGTGTTACCGCTATATGACGTAAGCCCTGGCACGTGGGCGTTGAACTGCTGTTTTGTATTTAGAGTTAACTCCAAAAGCGTTACGGACCAAATAATGTCTACCGAGTTGGAAAATAATAGCATAAATACAAATATGTAATTAGTTTTTTTTTACGTATAATCTGTATATTAAAATTTTTTGACAAAAAAATAATGTATTTGAGCAATACATACATTTTTTCTGTCTATGTCCATATTTGACGTACGTATGGTAGAGCCATATGGTGTTATTTAAATATCTGAATATATTATATCCTATTACTATGCATACATTTATTGTGCAAATCGACTGCTACAAATACTAATGCTTAACATAGAAATATAACTCATGACCTCCAGTTTTGTACTAAATATCGATAACCACAAAACCACCAGGCCAATTTTAAATCGATTTCAAGAAAATTAGTCCATATATTATTATTTGCTCTATGTCATATTGTATGAGAGTAAATGTTATGAAAGGACAGCCATCCCGTTAACTGTAACGCTGGTAGCGAGTTGGATTGTACAAAAACTATTTGGTTAAGCAGAGACGCGTCGTCGGGCAGCTTGTTTTAGTTAAGTCCCTTTTTACGTCCCGCCGTGAGCCGTGAGGTTGCATTCCCGCCGCCGTGCACCTTCGAGCGCTTAGCCTCAACCGACAATTGAGCAACTCTTATTACTATTGAACTTAACTAATTTTATACTTATATAGTTAAAAATTCGTACGTTGTTAAATCAAAGAAATTTTTGAGAGATTAGATTTTACTTATCGTAATAACAGTTTCGTAAGTAACTTATAACATGTAAGTTGTAACGAGTCGAAATGTAAATGAACGTGAGCCGGCTGCGGACGGATCTTGAATTATTCATATAATCGAATAAATACAGCATTGATAAACACTTTATGTTATCAGAAGTACACAGATAAAATTATTAAATGTCTCACTAACCTGATGGCTCGGCGCAGTCGCTCAAAATCCAAGCTGCATTTTAACCTCAAAGAGCACCTTAAGCACGGTCACGAAATCGAAGGTCACTGTTATGTTAACTTGCATAATAGCACTCACTCTATTACCAGTTGCGAATAAAAAACAAAACGCGATTGACGGTTAAAGTTAAAGCTGTTATCATAAACACACGAATGCACAGTTCGTTGCACGTTTATTTCTCAACAAGCGACACGAGTATCCATTCGAAACACCATTGTATCGCATATTTTCAGAGTCTCCTGTATAAAGAGAGCACCAAGGAAGACTCTATGTCATAAATTGTGTGAGATTTTCGATAAAACATGACACGATCGTGCACTGCACCTCGTCTGACACGACGAATATGGCGGATGAATTTGAACTACGCTTGCGTTGCCTTGCAAGCCTGGCTGTCAGTTGAAAAACATTACAGAAACTGGCGCCATCTGTGATAAACATAGAAAACTTCTTTAGTGAATATACTAATTTGATAAGTACTGTGCCAAAGTTATTTAATGTGATATAATATTTTTACAGATGTCGCTAGTGTGCATGAGTTTTGTTTCTTGAAGGCGGCGATAGGTGTCGCTACAACGCAATAATGGAAGATTTTATAAATAATATTTATAATTTTTTATAAATATTATTAACAATTTGTGTTGAAAAATGTTAATTTACAGCAAAGGCTGCCAATTTGCAGTTGAAATTCAGGAGGCATTGCATGTTGAGTGGCAGATCTCAAACTCTACCTACTCTAACTAAATAAATATTTCAGTTTTTCGAGTGGATATCTACCCACAACCGTCGCGTTTCAGTCACACCCTTATGCCGCTGCACCACGACGCACTATGGACAATGGTAGAACAACGGCAGATCAAAATTCATTTTTACAAAGTCGTCCCTGACGCACTAATTTTTTTTGTTAATAATATAAGAGTGGAACTTTAATGTTATTAATTATTTTGTTCGTGAATTACATTTGGAATACATATTTATTCATCGTGAAAATTGTCATTCGTGAGAATGTTTATTTCAGGTTGTTCACTTTGATACTTAAAACATAATTTCCTTAAAAAATTATATTGTGGTTATCGTGATTATATTTTTATAAAAAATATTAACAATAAGTGAAGAGAAAAAAGGTACGTGTTAAAGTTCATCGAGACTTTTAACAGTTACCGATGTCTCCCGATGCGGTATATTTGATGTCGTTTTATAGCCCAGATATTCATAAATAACATTTATCAAAAATCAGCTGCAGAGACCTGCAGACTGAGAAGTTATCACGAAAATTACGACACAAGTCAGGGGACACGAAAACTCTATCTATTGTAGGTTCTAATGTTTTACTATTTAATTGATTTGATTGCGATAAATTTCCATAAAATTATTGTTATTTATTGATAAAAGGACGTCATTCATTCACACTACCCTCATTTATGAAATTATATGAAGAGTGAATTAATTTAAAAAAACTATTACAAATTAGTAATTAAATTACTAACAGACGTTTGATTATTAAATGTCTTCACAAAATTTCAAAATGACGAATACTTTTAGTGTTCCAAGCGTGAATTATTACTCCCATACATTGACGGTGCAGGGTTTACGTTCAATAGGAGAAGAATTAGCACCTCTTTAAATTATTTGAGGTTCCTGGTAAAGATTTTATTGATTGAAGAATTACTTATAGGTCCCAACTGTTCATCCTCATAAACTATTGGGCTTGTTAATTTCTTTTCAGATTTATGCAGGCGGGGTGTTAGTTTTTTAATAAATATTTTTTTATTTTTCAATTTTTTGTTAGGATTTATTATGGTATGGTAATCATGATATATTACACATGACATTTTGAAATCCTCGTGTTAAGCTCTTGAATTTGATACCCATATTGTGGTATTCGAGACCAAAAATTTTTTTTTCACTAATTCTAATGGCATCCCACAGCCGCCATGATTATTATTTTTTAACGTCACCTATCTAACAACACTTGGGCTGCTAAAGCGAATATAACGATACCTCAATTATGTAAATCGGTTCGGCGGTTCTGGAGATACAAGGTAATAAAGAATATTGCATACATACATACATACGTACAAAATACGCGCGAAAAACATATCTCTTCTTTAGCAGTCGGGAATAATAATAAACTAATTTAATAATACATTTTTACTATTATTCCTTTAATTTTTACTATTATTTACTGAAAACTTTTCTTTTCATTTTGTTTTATATATCGCACCTTTAGAATTATTGAGACCTATCCAAAAATCCAAAAACCGTGATTTTGAGTTATTGTCACAAATTCACCTAAAATAACGATCTTTATCGATTCTGAATAAAATATAGATCGTTTTCTTCTTAAAATGCTACAAAACGAATACTTAGGTCTCTTTCACTTTCCTCCAATTACTGCGTTTGTTTTGTTTTATAGTGATGAAAACAGCTTTACACGGACATTATACGAAATAGGCAGGTACAGGATCAAATAGCTAAGTGAAATCATAATTTTCAATTGAATTAAGACCTTATTCCTAGTTGAGTCCTTATAATACTAAAATGTCGTCCGTTAGCCTGCACTTTTTTTTTCATTGAGACAATTAATTTTCGGTAATTATTGAAGACCTATTTCTAACAAGGTCTCTCTTTAATAATAAAATTAATGAATATCATTTAAATTTATTGAGGATTGTGTCTCTCTTATAATTTATACGATTATTATTTACTGACTACTTTAGATATAGGTCTCTGTAGTATTAAATTATTTTATATTCTTTTAAATTATGATCCAATGAGTATAATGATTTTTACATAATTTTTCAGATTGCCAGTCACCGGTATTACATTAGGAGAAAATAAAATTTCAAAATGAAAAGACGTGCGGATTACTATGATTTTAGAGAAAATATTTTTTTTTTGTTTATACACCCATTACTGTTTTTGTAAAAAACTTCATACAATGAAAAAGAATTTATTGTACTTAATATGAGAAACAAACAGAAGAAAATGGACAAAATTGATAACAACGCTAACTAAAGCATAAATAAATAAATAAAAAAAAATAAAAAAAAAGAAATCTCTAATAGATATCTCTACCAGAAACCCTTGAATGTAAAAGATGTTAAAAGAAATGATTCGGGTGCGGTATTTTAATATTATGTTAATAATAATAACAAACCTACATACAAGTAAACATAATGTTAATCAATATTACTATACCTACATAAATATACTTATACAAACATACACATATACAAACATATAAATACTTACAATGACATAAAAGAGTTGAAACAGAAAAAGAAAATTAATAAAGAAAAAGACAAAGCGACTACTAAAGATTCTAATTGAGATTAAGAAAATGTTGTTTTAATTTGATTTTAAAAGTATTTAGAGATGGATTGTCCGACAGTATAGAGTTAGGTAGTGAGTTCCATAAGCGCACTGCTTGAACTGTGAAGGATTTTTCATAGAAAGAGGTATTACATATAGGGTACTCAAGCTTTCTTTGAGTTACACATGAGCGTACAGGTCTTTCACTTGGAAGTGTCAATTGAAAACGCTCCCTTAAGTAAGGGGGAGAGGATGACTTTATAATGTTAAAAAGCATAGTGAGAATGTGCAGGTTACGACGTAAACGCACAGGAAGCCAATTCAGTTGTCGACGGAAATCAGACACGTGGTCAAATTTGCGTAAGCCGAAGATAAAACGAATACACATATTCTGAAGTCGGTCAAGTTTGTCGAGAGCCTCTTCATTAGCATCAGGATAACAAACATCAGCGTAATCTAGCAGTGGCAGAAGAAGAGTTTGAGCAAGAATGATTTTAGTGCGAATGGGTAAAAAATTTTGAAGACGTTTAAGAGAGTGCAGAGAATAATGTATGAATTTACTGATTATATTAATGATCGCAGACCACGGTAACTGGCTATCAATTATGAGACCCAAATTTCTTGCCGATTCCGACAACGTTACTATTGTCTCGCTTAATTTAATGCAAGGCAAAGCGTTAAAATCGACTCTGGCACGTTATTGTCTTCTGCCAATTATTAGAGCTTGAGATTTGGAGGGGTTCAAACGGAGGGGAACAAAGTCGCCCACTCACTAATATAAGCGAGATCAGGATTGATATTCAGAATTGCAGTATTTAAGTCTTCAAGAGTGGCGTGTCTATATAGCTGTAAATCGTCAGCGTAGAGATGGTAATGATAATATAGGATTTTGGTGATTTCATTTATAAAAATGGAAAAGAGCGGAGTAGAGAGTTCGCCGCCAAATCCGCCCGGTCAGAGCAAAGCTCTCCAGTGCAGATTCTTTGCTTGCGACCCCGAAGTTAATAGCGAAACCATTCAGTGGCAGCAGGAGAGCTGTTAATTGGGGAAAGGATACCAAGTAACACATCAAAATCCACAGAATTAAACGCGTTACTAAAGTCGAACAAAATAAGTATAGTTAATTTTACAGTATTTATATTTATACAGTGTAACGCTGCACATGTACTGTGTGATGGGGGGGCGCCGGACTGGAATGTATTTAAAAGATTGTTTTGTAATACATAGTTAGAAAGCTGTTGAAAAGCGGATTTCTCAAGAAACTACGAAAGGATAGGAAGGATGGAAATAGGATGATGGTGTGAAAAATGAATAGGATTAGATTGTTTAGGTAAAGAGAGGACATGTGCACTTTTCCAGGCAGTAGGGAAAGATTTTGACTCGAATGAGAAGTTTAGAATGTGAGTTATAATAGGAGTTACAAGATGTAGCACTAGCAGCAACATCACGATTTAGTTAAGTTAGACTCAAGTTATCACTTCCAACAGCTTTAGAGGAAATAGATACGAAACTCTTTCTAACTTCTTCTTCTGTCACTTCATGGAAGGCAAAAGGCACAGCTAGGCTTGGTGGCCTGAGCCAGCTTACGAGAATTCAAATCAATGGACTGATTAGAAATAAATGAACGTAAGAAAACTGATTTACGTGATCTAATTAACAAAAAAAGGATCCTAGCTATTACGTAGATTTTTATAATTCCATCATTTAATTACTTACTACTTCATTAAGAATTTTAAGACTTTATTTTTATTTTACATTATTTTTAGTTTAGTTAAGACTCAATAATGAGGACTTACCTAATATTTTATTAATAACTAAATTTGATTAACATTGTGATATTATTGTAAACAGATATAAAGACTAGAAGTTATGTTAAGCGGCGTTAATTTACTTTACTTTAAAACCTGTAATGTAAAATTAATAAATAAACACCTATGTTGTAATAAACCTTTTTTTATTATCTTTTATAGTTTTATATTAACACAAGCCCTAAAAATATTATGAAATTTAGTAATAAACTGACATATTAATGAAAAATACAGAATGTTGACCGAGTATTTAGAAATAAAGAGACTTATATATAAAAGATTTTTTTTAAAAAACTGCTACTTTAATACTACATAGACCTAATATCGACATATTTTTTGAAAAAAAATATTTATATGACACCCTTTGTTTTATTTTACCATAAATGATATAGATAAATAAATCAAGAATTAATTTAGAAAAACATTTACTACTGTATCATCTAAAATCATTTTGTAAGCCTAATTTTTGTACAAAAACGTAATTGTACAAATCTTTAATCGACGTTCCCAAAACTTGACATTTTTGAATTAGATCTCTATAATTCTAAAGACGCGACATATATTCTCCAATAAAAGTATAATATCTGAACTTCACCTAACGCACTATTTCATACTTTATGCTTGTGCAAAAATTCAATTGTTTAGGTTGTTGTTGTTCTTTCTATTATGGCGTTCCGAGCGTGCCAGTTGAGCACAAAATCACTTCGCCAGTGTCACGTTGAATGGAGAACTCACGAAAGAGGTTGTGCGGTAAAAAAAAAGGAATTCAATTGTTTATATTAACAAATAAAAAAAAAAGTTATCGATTTTTGATCTGATACAGACCTCGATTTCCCATAGTGCGGCGGCCTGATTATAATGTGTTTTGATATTTTTAAATAATTCATAATTTATTGTTTTGTTTATTATCAGTTGTATTTAAAAAAAATATGTATTAACTAATACATCTTCGATTAAATAGAAAAGTGACATTATATGAAAATGACCGCCAATATAATCTTGACCCGACACAAAACTCAAAGCAAAGTCGTAGCAATACGATTTCAATAAATTTCTTCCCCTTGCGAAGCTAGCTACTAGCCATAAAAACATCAAAGGTTGACTGGGGGACACCTCAACCCTACTCATAGACAAAAACAATTAAGGATTGAGACAAAAGAAACCATCTAAGGTCTATTAAGTCATAGTATATGACTTCTAAACGGAATCGGAATTGTGTCAGATCTTGAGTCTACTTCGATTTCTCAAACATTTTATAACAAGACAAGTGGGCGCGCGCAGCTTCGCCTGCTTATTTGGACCCTTAGGGGTGAATTCTAATAAGCCATGAAACACGTGCTCAATGAAATATTTTTGTCCAAATTTTTTATTTTATAAAAATCGACTTAAGTTTTTCCATACAAACTTTCAACCCCTTGTTTGCACCCTTAGGGAGAGAAGTGTAGAAAATCATGAAATATGTGTTCAATTAAATACTTTTAAGAGTCTAAGTTTTAAATTTTATAAAAATCGGTGGAGATTTAAAGATTTTTCCATACAAACTTTCAACCCCTAATTTGCACCCTTAGTGGGAGAAATCTAGAGAACGATGAAACACATGTTCAATTAAATACATTTGAAAATCTAAATTTTAAATTTTATAAAAATCGGTGCCGATTTAAATTTTTGCCCATACAAACTTTCAACCCCTATTTCACCCCTTTAGAGCAAAAAATTTTCAAATTTTACGGCTGTGCGTGCGTCTTACCTCAGTCAGTGAGGACAAGTCGTTTTATATATATAGATAACTCTACTTGTAGTAAAACTTACAGTTTCTTGGGAAACCTTTTTAGCTAAACAAATAGGTACTAGGGTCTAAAGTACCTAGATGTCGCAGAGTATTGCAGAAAAATCGACTTATATTAATTGAAATAATACAATAATTGGAATAAAATAGACATTTAAATTTAAAATTATTTATTCATTATTATCAAAGTATATTCAGTTTAATACGACACATTAAATAACAGTAACATAATATTTTGTCATTTAACACACAATACAAAATAAAATTATTTTCTCCTGGTGCGGTATCGGAGAGCCACCAAAGCGAGTAAATGGAAAGAGAGATATAAGGCGACTAGAGCCGCGATGTCGACCCAAAATTTATTGGATTCGAAGTCGTATACCTCAAGGACCTCGTCGCCATTGCTCAGACATGGCACTTGTCCTGCTGGGTCCGGGGAACACGCTGTAAATAAATAAGTTTAAAATTAAAGTGGAGTAATTGGTTTATATTCGTACGTTATAATAAATAAATCTCTAAGATATGCTACTTAAAATTAAAAAGGCAAAACTTTTTAAGATTTTGTAAAAAAGGGGCAAGCTAATGTCCTTGATTCTTTAAGATCTCTATCCATAAGGAAACTAAACCAGGTTGAAATATACTCGTAAATATTACCTACATCTTTTTTCATTCCTTCAACCTGCCTGTAGGAAGTATTGACAAATTTTGTAACAATGTTTTTGCTGGGTAAGCCCATCCCGCACAATTATACCTGGATTCTAAGAAATGTTTACAAGCAACCCAAAAATGTTTTAGGTATATTTGATTTTTATGACTATGTATTCATGGAAGTTAATCATCTCTTTATTTTTTATTTATATTTAGAATATATGCAATGTTTTCCACACCTTTACTAATAAAAGAACTTACTTATATTTTGAACTCCATCCCACTGTAAAATACTTATCGCCTCGTTAGAGTACATCAGCCAGGATAAGTGGCGTATCCACGATATATATTTCGGTATTGAACTGAAATAAAAAAATATACCATTGAAATTGTAGATTTTAAAACTAAAATTTTGTATTAAATACTTTATTTTCACAGAGACTACTAGATAAAGGTTGAAAGTCATAAATAACTATTTTCAATTAATTTGTAATTTTTCATGAACCATCAACCATTGCTTGCAGTATTATTGGTTAGCCATCTTCTAGAATAAGATAACAAATTAAATATTTAAAAAAAATTACCACAGCAAATTACAATCCTAGTTCTTATTCAATCGTTTTTGAAGTAAAAAATACAAAAAAGTTAACAAGATACCTTAGTTTGATGAAGAGTCCCGAAGTCATCATTAAAGAGTAATCAAAAGGCACAAGGTAAGCTATCGCCAGCGGCATCGACCCGAATGCGCAAGAGAAGAATGATCCTATAACAATATATAAATATGTATTGTTTATTTTTTGTCTATAGCGTATTAGCCCCTCGTAATTATGGAGAAGTCAGTTATCCTAAATTATAACTTGCTATGTTTAATTAATTTAGTAATTTGTGGGTCCAATCCCCACTCGATAAAAATTAAATATTTAATTGAAATTTATTTTTTCAGTTCTTCTCTCTGACGTCGAAGCAAAGCATGGAATTGCTCCGCCACTCAACACGAAACGCCTCCAGAATTCAGAAACAGTATCGTAACAGTAGGTTCCCTTAGCCTACTCTGCCGTGTGCGGGATACAGAATGAAGCTAAAAAAGATTTTTTAATAAAAAAAGCTTACCGCATGCGATCGCAACATTCAATACAAGGATTGATACAAATACAGTGTATCCGAACGCATAGAACGTCGCCCGCAGTCCCGCGATCCAGTACACCACCAGCGTAAACAACGTCGGCTCTATCACTAGACCAGGGAACTGTGGACAAAATACACAATTGGTGTTATATTGTGTTTAGTAAATACCTAACGTAGAGAGTAGTGGGGCACTGAGAGAAGATTTTTTCAAAATTCCTATAGGAACGATAGAAAATGGGATTTTACGTTACTACTTATAAAAACTTACTAAAGCAATCATCCTGGACACATAATACATCGGCGTTGTATACAGCCCGGCCCTTAGTTCTCTATGTAACATAGGAAACTCTTCAGGAAGCATGTGAAGTACTGAATACATTGGTATGAATGTGTTCTCGGCAATTATTATGAACACAGCCCCTTGGACATCTTGTATGCCGGCTTGCGTAAGTCGCGCTGTTCCTATGAAACATAGTCCCGCTGTAAGGGCTATAGCCTAGAAGCAACAAAAGTTTATTAAATATGTTGATTAATTTACGTCGAGACTTGGCGAGAAAGTTCTCTTTTTTGTAATGAAATAACAGTATTTTAATTCTTTGACATATAATTGAATGGATAAAATAATAAGTAATTATAATCAAATATTATTTAAAGAAATTTTCATTCAAAGTGAAAATTGAACTGACAATCTCGGGTTAAGTAGTGTTAAGAATTAAGCAACTATGACCGATAAGATATTTCTGGCAAATTTATTTGAAAATACTGTTAAAAATCGTTTTTATAAGATAGTAAAAGTTTCTAAAATATTACTAGTTAAAAATTTTTCAATAAAAAATTCAGAATATATTCAAATATATAACAATGCTTACCAATTTCTGTAATATTCGTACAAATTGCACTCTTGGATCCCTTAGTATTATAAGTAGGTATCTGTACACAAGCCAAATGATCTTCGTATGGAGAAAAGGCGATTTGAAATTGTTATTGAATTTTGATCGCTTTGTTTCCTGAAATATTTTAAAAATGAAAATATGTTCTAATATATTTTTTTAATAAAGCATTTTTAAATAAATACATATCTAATATATTGATAAATAATCGATCAATATTCTTCTAAGGACTGAACTTCATTATCGGCCACAGGTAGACGAGTCTCCAATTCCCAGCAAGTGGAATGTTATAGATATGTAAATTTAAACTCGGAGACCACAAACTTGGCAATAAGATAATTAAATCCTTGATATAGGTACGACTTTTATTATTAAAAAGCTATAATTTTTAATATTCTTATTTTATTAATTTTTTATCTGCATTGATTTCTTTTATTTACAGGATTTGTAGTTAGCAATTTAAAAAAGGCTTGATTTTTTCATTTATTAAATTTAATAAGAATTTAAAAAATTAATTAATTAATTATTTGAAATATATGCCTAAATGAAAGTTGTAATAATGTACGCGTTTTTAAGTGCTTATTTATACGAAAGGACTTTCGTAATTATAACATAATTATGCTTAATGATTTTATTAAAAAAACCAATAGTAATATATAATAAAAATAAAATATATGAAATATATAATAACGCCAAATTTTCTAATATGTTCATTAATTATGTGTAGCTACATATACATGAAAAACAAATAAGTATTATAACATTATAATATAATAACACACAAATCTATAATATAATAAAGTAACAATCAGTGTGTTAAATATTTTTTACAAAAAAAAACTATTAAACCGCGCTGTATTTCGACTTCTATCACTTACTCAACACAAGCAAATTCTTGCATGATAATAATTATTAGATGATGTATGAAAATCATGACACCACACGCACGTGGTCTCTATTACTTCATATGGCAACAATGGGCAATTCTATCATGTACTGACTACCACCAAATACTTCATTTCAAATAGGATACTATTAACATTTCATTTCCTAGAGTGGAATCCCTGGGGATCGCACCCACAGCCAGTCGCGTTTACAGTCACACACTTGTGCCCTTACGCCAAGACTAATTTAATAGAAAACCGTGAAAACGAGAATAATAATCATCCTTCATCATCCAAGATTACTTACTACATAATAATTTCTTACCTCGTCCTCGTGATCCATGAGATGAAATTCTAATTGTATCTCCATATCAAGCTCCTTAGCAGCATCGCTGACGGCGAATCTGTCGCAAACACTCTTAATAGCTTGTCGAGATGCACCCTCAGATCCCGGGGTGAGGGCGAGGATTTTTATAAAGTAGTCTGTTGGATTGTATGTGATGGGACATTGGTAGCCTAAGCTGTAAAAAGAGTTATTATTATAATTTTTTTCTAGATAATTTTTAGTTTTTTATTTAAATAATAAAATATAGTAATTATTAAGAATCACCAAAGAAAAATCCAAAACGATTAAACTTATGAAACTTTCCCTAAAATATTAAGAGGTACTTTGAAATCACAAGATTTTTAATTTGAATATTATCCCAGTTAAAATACTTGTGACTTGAAAATAATTAACATTTAAGAAAGGTTCCACCACAGAATTTATTGCTAAAATTATCTACTTCCAAAAAACAACTTGTTGGTCAACTTTTTTGAAGATCCATCTAAAATATTCAACGTGTTATTTTCGTTTTATTTTGTCTGCTTTTTATTATATTTGATAAGACGATATTAATTTATCACAATGTTTTGTTTCTTCGATTTTCCCTATAACTGCAATCAATATTTTTTCTAATAAAAAGAAAATATATTTGCATGCAAAATAAGACCATAAAATTAGCATTGGTTATATTGTACAGTAGGTATTTCTGTACACAAGAACCTCGCATTAGCCTAGTAAGAAGGAGAGGTTAGTCAATCTCTCCAATAAAAAAATGTCTATTAAAAGAAAATAATGTTTTATATAGCAGAATCAAATGCCACAAATCAAAAAACTTGAGGTGTTTGAAACTGAATAGTTTTTCCTGATAGTAAACAATGAGTAAGCGACAAGCCCTTGAACGCCGCTACTAGGGAATAGTATCGGAAAGCCTCATTAAGGCCAATGAACGTCATTTAGATCATAGGACTATTGCCGGTCCCATAAATATGTCTAGACAGCAAGGTCTTGTAGACCACAATCAATGAAATGCTTATATGATATATGTATTTAATAAAAAATTCTAACATCTTCAAACCGGCTGGAGCAGTGGCGACTCGTGGCGTGATTTTAAATGAAATTAATCATTTCTAATAATATATGTTCATTTGATTCAGACTTTTATATATTGTACTTTATTTACTTGCGGCCCTCGCGCGGTTTTGCCCACTTTAACTATACGAATATTTATTTAAGTATATTTAAGAAAATATATATAAATAACGTTCTGATGGAATAACGAATGAAGCGATAAAACTAGGAGCTCCCATACTAACGAGTCATTTCACACGTTTGTTTAATATGGTACTCGACATAGAAACTGTCCCAAAACAATGGGGCTCATCAGATATAATCCTCCTGTACAAAAAAGGCAACCCGTTGGACATTAAAAATTATAGACCAATTAGTTTAATCTCTAACATATACAAATTGTTTGCATCAATAATATTAGGCCGCATCAGAGATAAAATAGACAGCAAACAAGCAATCGAACAAGCACTGACACATCTGGCTTTAGCACAACAGACCATATACAAACACTCGACCAAGTTATCGAAAAATATAGAGAATACGATCAGCCACTATACTTAGGGTTTATCGATTATAACAAAGCTTTCGATACTATAAGCCACCAGTCCATTTGGAATGCTTTAAAAATGTGTGAGGTACATCCAAAATATTTAAACACCATAAAAAGTGTATATGCTAACTGTACAAGTGCAATAAAACTCGAAACGAGAGGAAAACGAATAAACATAGAAAGAGGAGTGAGACAAGGTGATCCATTGTCATCAAAGTTATTTATTGCTGTATTAGAGAATGTGTTCAAAAATATACATTGGGAATTCCAAGGGATCTACGTAAACGGCCGTTTTCTGACTCATTTAAGATTTGCAGATGACATTGTTCTCCTAGCGGAAAGACCAAAACAATTACAAAGCATGTTAAACACATTAGACAGAGAAAGTAAAAAAGTAGGACTGGAAATGAACGCCTCTAAAACAAAAATAATGACAAACAGCGCCAAAATACCCATTAATACTAAGGATTGTAATATTGAATATGTTGACAGCTATTTATATTTAGGCAAACGGGTATCATTTGATAAAGTAAATAATGAAGAAGAAATAGAAAGGAGAATAAATATAACTTGGAAGAAGTTTTGGTCATTTAAAGAAATTTTGAAAGGTGATTATTCCATAAATCTGAAGAAAACAGTATTTGATATCTGTCTTCTTCCTTGCTTATTGTACGCTAGCCAAACATGGATTTATACGAAAAAACTGAGACAAAAAATTCAGGTAACACAACGAGCTATGGAAAGAAGCATATTAAAAATAAAAAAAATACATAAAATAAGAAGCGAAGTAATTAGAAGTAAGACTAAACTAACGGACGCGTTATCTCAAGCCCTAAAACTTAAGTGGCAATGGGCAGGACATATATCACGCTACTCTGATCATCGCTGGACCATACAAGCTACAAAATGGAAAGGTCCTATAGGAAAGAGAAAAGTAGGCAGGCCAACAAGACGGTGGGCTGATGACATTAAAGAAATTGCAGGAATAAATTGGACGACAACAGCAAAAAATAGAGAGGAATGGAAGAGGATGGAGGAGGCCTTCACCCAAACAGGGATTCACATCCAAGAATTAGATAACTAACAGTACTAACACTAGCATTAAATTCATTTTATACTAACATTAATGTGAGATTAACATCAATTGAATTGTAAACATTTGGCTGTGAAATAAATGGGCTTAATTATTAATTATTATTATTATTATATAAATAACGAGGAAGGAAGGAAGAGGATAGAGTAGGGGAGAGTTAGACTATGAACATTCCGACGTTCTTTCTTTTGATTTTATTTTTTTTATCTTTTCATAAAATATTTATTTCTAGAGTTGATTTATAAAATTATATGGATAATAATACAATCATAAGCATAAACTTTAACTATAATAGGTGAAATTTTTACCATTCATCATCATCATATTTTTTTTTATTTACTATATTTTTTTTCATTCTCTAGTTCTTTAATCGTTCATTTAAATAAATCATCACCTTGAATAATTTTTTGTTCCAAATTCCGATGCCTATGCCGTTGACGTGCATACTTGTTAGACAAATTATATTTATTTACTTAAGAAAGTATATAATATAATTTGAAATACGATACGTTAAAATTCTTTTAGTCATTTTTTTAACATTATGTTATTTTTGTATAGCGTTTCAAAATTTGTAAATAAAATGTGGCAGGTTGAATTAATTTTAGATTTAGTATATGATAACACAAGTTTTGTTTTGTAATTACATATTTAAATCCAGCTTAAGGCCATTTGGTACATAGGGCCAACGTGTGACTGTAAACAGGTTCATGACCTCTGGGTTCAATCTCCAGTGAAAAAATATGAACTTCTTTGACACTCTGGTCATTTCATTTTAACCAGTGGGAATTGAATATTCTTATTCATTATTGAATATGCGTCACGGTGGGCTCAATAATAAAAAAATTAACGAACCTTTCAAAAAAGCTCAGAGCCGCAGAAGCATTTCCAGCGAAAGCGACTCTACCCTCAGCTAAGAGTACAAGTTTGTCAAACAGTGCCATCAACTCCGACGACGGCTGGTGTATAGTGCATATCACAGTCTTCCCTTGCACCGCACTGGCCCGTAGGAGGGTCATCAATTTTTGAGCTGATGATGAATCCAGTCCGGTTGTTGGTTCATCACAGAATAAAAGTCCAGGGTCGATTAATAACTGTAAAATAAAAGTTTCATTAGGTGTTGTTAGCTGTAACTTTGCGATATGTCCATGTTCATTCAAATGAATATTTTTTTACATTTAATGTTGAATTTTTACAGTGCTTTTACGTTAATATGTTTTGTATATTTTTCGCTGAACAAAAAGTATAAAGTGTTATATTATTCCTACATAAAATATTTATTTTCCACTTTACTAACTAATGAAAATAAAGGAAATACTTTTCTTAATAAAACTAATTTTGCTAAAAAAAATGTCTTTTACCTGTACTATAAAATAAACTTTTACTGAAAATGAAAAAAAAAACAATATAATGGTTTAATTTATAAAACAGTATACATACTTAGTTATATCATACATTATATAAAGATAATCTATGGATCATTACTATTTATTTATGTATAAGCTCCGCTACGAGTATAAACGTTTTTACTGGAAAACATTTTGAATCTGTGATAGAATTAATTAATTAAATTTAATTATTCATTAAATTATAATGTAAATATATTCGTAGGCATTTGTTGTATCAGGTTTCAATGACGTGTAAAGTGTTACGTGAGAGTCTATTGATAATTTCGTTCACTTTTATCTTTTACTATATCTTTACTTATTACCAAAATTTACATATATTGTGTACTGAGACGCGTGCCTAATATAATGTCTAACGTTGTTTAGGCAAATAGAAAATATAATATATAACTCGTAAACGAAGATACACATGCAAATAAACATTATTTTAGTCTTAATTTGTATTCCAATCTTCAGATTATTCATTCCAAGTACGCCAGGATAGCATTTAGCGACTATATTATAATATAAACCACATATTTAAAAACTAATTTATCGAAAACTAATTAATCAGGACCTGGAGACCAGTCTTATTTACAGTCGTAAACAAGACGGGATGTGGGTTCAATCCCCAGTCGAGGAAATAAAATATTTCTTTAAATATATATATCTTCCTATCTTCCCTCTGGTATCAAGGCAAGTCGCGGCATTGAATTCCACCACTCAACAAGCAATGCCTCCAGAATTCTAACCACCCTTGTTCCTTCCTAACCACCCTGCTGTGTGCGGTATACATTATTTTATAATTAATCGAAATATTTTTTACATAAAATGTAAGTATAGCTCCGTAATCAATTATGCCGCAAATAAACGGTACAAGAACATTAATAACGGTTATGGCCTGAAGTTTTTCGAGAATTCAGATAACGGGGATCAGAGCAAGTCCAACGGCATTCAAGTATAAAGGCCCTTTTATAGTGGTGCTTATCTATAGTTTAATAATGCAAGAAGAGGTCATGAACTTGTCACTTACATATATCTATGTATACTTTTTTAATATAGATGCGTATTTTCTTTTTTTATAAATAAATAAATCAGCTTCACTCTGTATCACGCAACAGCGGAGTAGGCAGTATGAACCTAGTGTTAGAACACTCCGTTCCCCACTTTCCGTCGAATTCTGGACGCATTGAGTGTTGAGTGCGGAACTCAAGCCGCACTTTGCCTCGACACCAGAGCGAAAAAAATAAAATTAAAATTTAAATAAATATTTTATTGCCTCGAGCGGGCACCGAACCCACAATCTGCCGCGTTTACAGTCACTGCCCTACGCCATGATTGGCCTAATCACTTATTTAGACGGTGGTTTTAGGCGGAATTTATTTAACGTGTAATTATGGATCTATTTATCATGCTTTATGTTTATTACAATTAAATTATCATTCGCGTATCCTGTTTTTGACTGTCATTATAGGTAGATATTATTTAATCAGCCTAAAGTCACTGAATCTGATCATTAAAAAATGTCTAGATAATGTTGCTTGAAACTAGCTTCATGATTTAATTAGTATTAGCATTAATTAAATACGTTTCTGTATTTTACTTGTTTATTTAATTTATGAATTCGACATTACAATTATATTTTCGCCTTTAGACGTATAGATTAAAAATTGTTATTTAAAATTTAAACCAAAATTATTAGCTACTAACTAATCTAGCTTTTAGGGATATGTTTAAGGTATTTTTATTTAATAATAACAGCTATTAACTAATTGTCATAAAAGACTTACCTCTGTAGCAAAAGCTAAACGCTTTCTTTCGCCACCTGAAAGTGTTTTCAGCCCGTCAAGCCCTCCAAGGCGTGTGTGCCTCGCATTATACAAGGATAGCTGCCGCATTAGCTGATTGACCCTCCTTCTCCGGGCCAAGGCCGTAGTACGGCGATCCATGCGGAGACGAGCCTAAGCAATAATACACGTTTTATTATCATCAATTTAATGTTATACCTGTTTATCATAACGGAGCTCACACGTTCATATTTGGTAACGATAACAATAAATATTCATATAATATTACATATATTTATTTTAAAATTTACATTTATATTGAGATGATTTAAAGTCCAATTAAGTTAAAAGTCCAATTGTACGGATCATCCAAGATATAGGGATATATTAAATTTATAGTGAAAGAGTCTTGAGAGTATTGTTTCATTTAGGTCATAAGCAGAAGTTAACGAAATATTTATACTGTATATATGTATGATATATTTGTATATAATATATAGAAGAAGAAAATAGAGATATGCAATACAAGTGTATCTCTTAAAAGGATCGGGTGTCGACTTTAGTCTAGCTAGACTTACAGACCCATAATCCAACCCAATATCCGAAAAAATCGTAATAAAATATGTAAATTGTATATTGATAAGAGTTCAGGCTCAATTCTTGCTACGTTTGGAATTTTCGTTTTTGTTGTGTTAAAGGATTGTGGGATCCGGTGTCACGTTTTGAAGTAGGTAGGTAGAGATTACAATGTTTTACTAAAAGCTTTGTCAGTGCTGTAGACAATTTATTAGCCATTCAAGTTTCTATGTTCAAATATAATTTTAAATATTATATTTTCGTAAACGAAGCAAGAGTCTTGGCGCAGAAGCGCGAGCGTGTGACGAAACGCGGACATTACAATTCGATTCCCACTCGAGAAATATTCAATATTTGGAAATAGCACTCAACAAATAATGCTTCCAGAGTTCGGCGGAAACTGGGGATCGTGTCTAAACGGGAACGGAGAGTCTTAACACTAGGTTCTCATGTTCCCTCTGCCCAATCTGCTATATGCGGGATGCAGCGTCAAGTTATAAAAACATATACATATATTCATAAACAATTATACAAAAAATATAGACAGTTAATTAATAGTAGGATTTGAAACCTAATCCTACTAAAATAGAAAAATGTAAATTTCGTATATTTTATTACGCATTTAATAAGGGCTTCTATAATTAAGAATAATCCGGGCTTTGAATCCAGGTCACTGGCTTTCAGAGCTGTAACCGAATACCGGCGTGAAACCACAAATCTAGTGCTTCGTGCGATAGAAATGTGACACTTGAAAATATTTACGATTATTCTTTGATTGATATGTGCATGTTTATTAGTAGCAGACAAAAAAAATAGTTTCTACGTTGAGTGACGCTATGACTTATAGAACATTTTAATCGTTTAGAATTACTTACAAGAAAAGTGTCAGTTGTTCGTAAAAATATCAAATGCCAAACGGTACACCTACAGATTAAAATAAAAAAAAACGTCTCTAGATATTTAATAATGTTTTATTTAATATAAACTATGTTGTTTCAATTCGGCTAAAAAAATATACGAATTAAAATTACAGACTATGTGCAGTCCGTTTAGCTGATCGTATCCGTAAGAGATGTACCGCTGCAATAATAAACAGCAAGCAATAATAAATAGCGAGGATGTGACAGCTTAAAGAAAGAACGTGCTCAAGAGTTTTGAGAGAGAGAGAGAGAGGGAAATAGAGGGTGAAGAATGGCAAAAATTATATTGAGACAGCATATGCGTATGAAGATGTGGTAACGTTAACAAAAAAATTGCTGACAAAACCATTCTCTTTATTTAGGTGGGTAAAAGTCCAATTTCTATACAATTTGATTGTATTGAAAACATAATTTTTAGAGGCGTATAAAAACATATATAAATAATATAGTATAATATATAATAATACAAATTTAAATAAATTTACGGCCACGATTTTAATCGAAAACAAGGTCAAAGTCACGGACAAGATAGAAAAAATATAACCTGGTGGGCTACCTGTGATGTTTTAATCATATAATATTTTAACCATTTGATTCCGATATATTACTATTATTGTTTTAAATGTTTTAATGTAATGTAATGCAATGAGATATTTTTGTGAAACAATAATGAAAACTAAAAGTCGTATTATTTTCCATGAATAATCTAATAAAATAAATGAAACTAGTTGTATAATTTTTTATATACTCGTATATTGTGAAATAGAATACAAATTATACTGCCACGTGTGTGAAGTTATTTATTTAAATATTTATTGTAACTTAGCATTCAAATAAGATTAAGATTACTAAATATTTTTCGAATCCTTGATTTAGGACATAAAAATTAATGGATTCAAAACAATGGAAGGTTCTTCTTCCGGAACCTTTCTTCTTCATTTAGTATAAATAGTTGTTTTTTATAGCACGAGCCAAGATAATAATGAAATATCGAATCTACATAAGTTTCGTGTATTTTTTATTTCATTTAGATTAGGACGGAATAACAATTTTGGATGGCATGTATTTCAAAATTATAAAGAACACTGAATTCTTCTTAGATAGATTCTCAAGGCGTATTAAGAAAATGTACGAATTACTTATGTTGGTATAAATAGAAAATTTCATATTTAGTAGATCGTTCTCTATTAAGTTAATAAGATATAATTAGATACGAGAAAAAAAAAACATAATATGATTTTTGAAATTTTATTACATATATAAAGATTTATAAAAAAATCTTATAGTTTATAAAGAAGAAAATATTTGTACTTTCATTATTATTTTTAAGTGAAATTTATGGACCTTATGCATATTTTTTTATCTTTACCTTCTTTGCTTTATGCCCTAAAAAAGTGTTAAACTGCTTTTTTTCACAAATTCTTCTACCTTTTAAATATTTATTAGTTTAATACAAATTAAAAGTCAAAACATATATAATATAATGTAATGAAAACTCACCATAATAGTTAAATGTTCCATAACAGTCAGATTTTCTACGAAAAGTTCGTCTTGGTGCATGTAGCCACTTTCCCGATGCATAAAGTCGCCTACTGGAAGCCCGTTCATTGCTATCTCTCCATCCACGATGGTTCCCGCTTGTAATAAAAAAGGAAGTATATATTACGTTTATTTTATGTTTTGTGTGTGTGACTTTGTAGACCGAAAATAATGTATAACTTAATTAGCTAGAGCGCTAAGATGTTTTAAAAAAACACGACTTCGAGTCCTCATATATTATATAGTTACAGTGTATTATATAGAAACGAGAAATAAAGGTAAACTTGTAAGTTTTCCCCTCCAAAAAGTCAATAAATCTTTTGAGTGTCTGAGTATAAGTACGTGTCCATAGTAAAATTCCACAATATATTCTAAGTTTGCTTCTACAAAAATTTAAAGTAAAACTAAGGTATAATTATTATACTGTCCCAGAATACTGACAGGATAAGCAATGTATGGATAATTAATATTAATTAATTGTCACGCAGGGTAGCATTGTATATAATAATTAAATTGTACCATTGACATTGAAAAGATCAAACGTTGAGTTTGTTGCCGGCTCTTCTCAACAGAACTGTCTTCTGAGCCGGTGTTAGCTTAATTTTCATTCAACGATTCAAAATTAATTTTAATATGAAAATATTAAAATTAATTTCTTCGCTCTGGTGTCGAGGCAAAGCGCAGTGTTGATGTCCGCCACCCAACACGCGATGCCTCTGGAATTCGGCGGAAAATGGAGAACAGAGTGTTTTAACCTAGTGTGTTTCACTCTGCCTATCCTGTTGTGTGCGGGCTACAGCGTGAATCAAAAAAAAGATTTAAAAGGCTATAATAGGATATTTGAATAACATAAACGAAAACATAACGAAAATAAAGAATACTTTGAATTTGAATAACATATAATTGCCTATCTAGCCTTTATACTCGTATATAACACTAGCATAACGTGTGGCTATTTTAATTTTATTTTCTAAAATAAAATAAGGCACTATATATTTATGAAATATTTATTAATTTGTATAATTTTATTTATTATACAGAATATTTAATTTTTCGTTTTTAAATGTTCATTCCAGTGATTTATTTTTCATCTCGCTCGCTAACAGCTGCTTCGAAATTGAAAGTATATAAAGTTATAATAAAAAACCACTTGATAAAAGATCAAATCTGATAAAATATTTTTTTAAAATGTATTTAAAAAAAATGTATGTCTCTCACTAGGAAATAATAACCAGTTAATAGATTGATAAATTATACAAAAAAAAAATAATCTACAATTTTACATTTTATTAAACTTGTTCAAATTCAAAAAGATAAAAATGTCGCATCTTTTTCAAAAAAACAATTTTTATAATATCAAAAAAACTAGTTTCAAAATAATTATTATACAAATATACATTTGTAAAAATAAATCTGGTCTTGGCACGTGTCAGACACATAATATTAAATACTATTAACATAAAATGTTAATAGTATTAATATTATTTTCCTTAAATAGGCACTGTACACTTTTGATTTTTTCGTATCCGTTTCAAAATTGATGTAGAAGTTTTATTAATTTTATATATTTTTCTATATTACGAAATTCCTCAAAATGCAAATTTTTTGAGTGTACAGGGTGAGTCATATTGAACTTTCCGGTTTTGGAAGGACGTTGCACGAAGAAGGGAAAGAGTAGAAGGGTGGGGATGGTGTCATTAGACGCGCCATGACATGCAGTTTTAGTGTGAGCAATGGCTTGGTCGGGACAACATCGTGCGTTCGTAGTTGAAGAGTTTATTAAAAATGGCGGCTCCGTGATCACAACACAGCGTGCGTTCCGTTTACATTTTGCTATTGGTCGACGTGATCCCATTCCCACTGGACCAACAATCAGAAATTGGGTATCAAATTTTAGAGCAACATCATCAGCATTAAAAACAAGACCACAAGGCCGAATTAGGACGTCAACGTCAGCGGAAAACGTGGATAGAGTGCGGGCTTCAATTCAACAATCCCCTCGGCGTTCTGTTCGGAAACATGCCGCTTCACTAGGATTATCTTTCAGTAGTGTCCGCAGAATACTGCATAGAGACCTTAAATTTCACCCATACAAGATTCAGGTAGTGCAAGAATTAACAGTTAGAGACTTAGACACACGAACAAATTTATGCCGCGACATTCAGCAGATCCCCCGCACTGCTGTTTTGATCTTCAGTGATGAGGCACATTTTCACCTCGCCGGAACTGTCAACAAACAGAATTTTCGATACTGGGCTGAGAATAACCCACGAAACCTACACGAACGACCACTTCACAGCCCTCGAGTGACAGTGTGGTGCGCTATTGCAGAGTTTGGTGTGTGGGGTCCCTATTTTTTTGAAGAAGATGGTCAAGTCGTCACAGTTACCTCTGCTCGGTATTGCGACATGCTTGAAACTTTTCTGAAACCGAAATTGGAGGAATTAACGCAGAATCATGACAACGATAACATCTGGTTCCAACAAGATGGTGCTACAGCCCATACATCCAGGCGTTCAATGGAAATCCTGCGACAAATGTTTCCCGGTCATCTCATTTCTTTGCGAGGTGACGTTGGGTGGCCGCCGAGATCACCTGATTTAACCCCCTGCGATTTCTTTCTCTGGGGTTACCTGAAGGAAAAGGTGTACACGCATCGTCCCCGAACCATCGATGAACTGAAGGCTGCAATCACGGAAGAAATCAATGCTATTCCGCTGAATATGACTCGACGAGTAATGGACAACTTCCGGGAAAGGCTTCAGCAGTGTGTGGTCAATGGAGGTAGACATTTACAGGATATCATTTTTAAAACCAACTAAATTAAAACTGCATGTTATGTGCTTTCAAACAATAAAATAATTTTTACTGCATGTCGCTTTGTTTTTAATACACACCTTATTGAAATCGGAAAGTTCAATATGACTCACCCTGTATAACGAAAAATATTAACATTTTTCTATAATTGAAAATTCAATTTAGTGAACAAACAATGTTTTGATTATTAATATTTAAACTTTAAAACTAATAAAATAAATAAACTTAAAAAAAAAGTACATATAAAAGGATATGATTTAGAAAATGAAAGGAACATTCCAAGGAATGTTCCTTTGTTTTTGTTTTCTAGAAACAAAAACGAAGTTATATTTCATAATTCAATTAAGTTAAATTTCCGGTAAATATCTTTAAAATACAATTAAAACAAGGCCAATCATTTCGTTAATTTCTTTCATGAAAGTATCCTTACTTCTCCTCCACTTTTATTTATAATTTAAAACTATCAAAATGGTACCTGGAGTTCGGTGCGCCAATGCTGTCATCAGAGTTGTTTTACCGGCACCGCTGTAAAAATTACATTAAATTAGCTACAAAATATAAGGAACAATAATCCCGCAGGTCGGCTAGTTATATTATAAATAGACATATAATGAAATAACACTTACCTAGGGCCCATAAGAGCCACTAACGATCCTGGTTTGGCAATACCGCTCACTGCAAAAGAAAAATTGTTTTAACTATCATCCTAATATAATATATCTGGGTCCCTCTCCCTAAACTGTTAAGTGCGACTGCAGGGTAGGCAGAGGGAATCTCATCAGTGTTAAGACAACGTTCACCATTTTCCGTCGATTTTTTCTAGGCATTGCATGTTAAATGGTGAAACTCACGGCGCGTACCAGACACTCACTCATGCCTTGGTACCAGAGGAGCCAATAATTCATCCCTCGGGTAAGAATCGAACCCACAGCCGCGTTACAATTACACTTGTGTGTTATTAGTAGGAATGAAGATATTTAATTCAAAATTGAGCTCAAAGATTTCACCCGAACCCATATACATACATTGCAAGCTAAATAAAAGCTTTTAAAAATGCTATATAACGATATTATGTAACAATAACAACAAATAACGTATAGCATTATGTAAAATCGTTGAACTTGTAGCATAAAACCACATTGCCTTAACATCTCGAAGTAATTGCAAAAACACGTTTTTAAACGTTTAGTTGAATCGATGTCTTCAAATTTGTCAAAAACTGGTTGTAGTAAAAAATTAAGATCGGAGTACTTTGCATTTTAAACTATATTCCGTTTTATAATTTAACTCATTAATTATATTATTTGTGACATGTTTCAATCAAGAAAACAATAATTTGTATTTGATTGACAGGACTCAACACCAATGCGAACCAATCTTGTCTTCTTACTAGAACGAAGAAATGATAATATTTACTCTGCTGCGTGAGGATTGGGTACCAACGGCTCGGTTTAGTCAGACGTTACATCTGCTATCAGCCTATTAAGAAAATTCTTAGGAGAGACAAAAATGTCTTTAAAAAACTATAATATGTATAAAAATGTCTTTAAAAAAACTAAAATATTAGAAAAAATGATTTAAACTCACACAATAAAATGTTATATATTTTTTTTACCTATTAAAATGCAATAAAAAGAAAAACAACAAAACTAAGGAGACGATATATTTTTTAAATTTAAACTTACCATTATTAACTAATCTCTTTAATTTGCCATCTTTGAGTTTGATATGGACGCTGACATCACGCCACACCAACGTGCATGGCCGTGCTGCAGGTGACGAGCCAAGCAATTCCTCTACTTCAGTGAAAAGGGGCTCGTCATACTTAGAGTAAGTCATCCCGCTGTCCACGTAAATAACGTCTGGGGGGTGTAGTTCCTGAAAGAGTTCCCGAAATTTAGAGATTTTTAGATATATGAGCCTTAGTGCGTAAAGTTAAAGTTGGCAACGTGTTTCCTAAAAACATTTCATAAAAAACATAATAAATATATTATACATATATTTATACAATGATCGTTTATATTATTAATACCGATTACCCTAATAGTTATTAGTCATTTGTGGTTTTTAAGAATGCTATTATATTACTAAAACAAGAATTAAAGTAGCATAGAACTTGACACTTGAATATGTATGTAGGATAGTGCAGAAGATAAAATTATTATGCAATACCGATCATAAGTTTCAGATTTTGTCAAAAGAAAATTTTTCTTAATTTTAATACGATTTTAATCCAATGACCTCAACGGTAATCGTAAATATTAAATTTTATATTTAATTTAATTTTCAGTTAATTTATTAAGAAGCAAGTAATTTGATAGTACTTAAGGCAAAATGTTTATAGGTATATTCATTATCGTACTGCAAGAATCTTGTCGCCAAACGTTACTGCGTGACAGTAAGCAACAGGTAAGCTTTCTCTCCTTTTAGCGGTTAGTGCTCAATTGGCACGTTAAAAACGCCATAATCAATGAATAGAACAGAAGAGACACTTCATCTCCTTTTTCGGCATAGCTTTTATATTTCCTGATTTTATCAACCCTAAATCGAGATTTCAGAAAGGTACAGTAATTACGACAGTACCGTTCACATTGACATTCTTGGAAAACTTTTAACATGCTTTCTCTCCTTTTAGCGGTTAGTGCTCAATTGGCACGTTAAAAACGCCATAATCAATGAATGAACAGAAGAGACACTTCATCTCCTTTTTCGGCATCCAGTAATTCTATTCTTCTTTTACTATTCTATATTTCACCTCTGAATATAAAACACTTGAAGACCTCCTTCTTCATTTTCGCTGAAGATGCCATATATCATCTATTCATTTGATATTTTTCTCATCTACACTGATTTATTAACTGTAGCCAACGTTTTCAGATCTAACCTGCATTATATTCACGAAATAGTTCCGCGTCCCACAACCTATCGCGATAAGAGTTCTACGCTTCTGTCTCTTCGCCACGACGGACGTCAGTCGTACGACTGACCTGAGCAGGCCTTACTTTTTTTGTATATATATATATTATTTTGGATACTATATTTTTATTTTAAATGGATCTTCAATATCCTCTCTTACAAGTCTTTTTCAAACACGTCTTTCAACGTTTATTTATAATTTTTTTTACTTTACTTTTGTTAAAGAATACTTAGTATATAAATAGAAATTAATTAATTTATAATTCCTTCAGTAGCAATAGTTCAGTTGTTAGCTTACATCAAAGGAACTGCTATTTAAATATAATTAATTTATAATTGAAATGTCCATCACATGTTTCTAATTAACAAAGTGCACTAATAACCTTCCCATATTTTTATATAGAAATGTTGTTTAAGCGATAAACATCAAAACATATCGATTGTTTACAATGTAAGTCACATTAATTAGTTCCATTAGACTACCTTGAACTGGAAAATGCCGCGTCCATCGACTAAACAACATGACTTAAGTAGAGTCACTAAATAACAGCAAAATATTCAATTTCATAAATCCTTTTATAATATCGACACTTTCTTTATAATTCATTTATAATGGATTAAAAAGTTAATGGTTACAATTTCATTATAGGATCATATTACTTATATAGATAGCTATGTATATAATATGCAAGTCCATATATATATACGTGAAAATTTGTAAATGAAAATAAACAAAATTTTATTTAATATATTGAAAATATAACTAAGTATTCTACGGCAGTTTTCATAAACCATAACATTAGTCTTTTGAAATGATTTAAGAAAATGTTATTGACAAATGTTAAATTAGCATTTTTTCTGCTAAAAAAAGAATCTAAATTATTAACATTTGCATTTTAAATGATATTTTACCGTTTAACCTTTTCTTGGTTATGTTTATTGGCGGGTTTAAGCGTCATATTTTTAATAAAATATAGTCAATGATATCTTTGAAAAAATCCAGTAATAAATAATATCTGTCCTAATTACCGCTCTTTGGCTATAATTAGATGCCACGTTTGTATAGATAGATATCTGTAGTGTTCTGCATTCTCAGCCATTACATAGGTTATACACGTTCATGTTCATGAACTTACAATTATGTAATTAACACTAAATTTTTATATGAAACAGATACATTAAAATAGAGTAAATCTAGTTATATTACCTAGATCTCGTTACATATCGCAATCTAGGTCCTGAACATATAAAACAAACCTTCAATTTTATATACGATTACGTAATATTATTTAATGATTTATTGAATAGAATTTATGTATGATATCTGCCATCATTATCAAATTAATTATTTATTTCTTGTAACATATTTTTTCACGTTACCTTATTTTTAATGGAAATATGAATCATTACATCATTACGGATTATTAACATTATTATATTAACAGCATTGAAAATAAATCATGTCTAAAAATTTTTTTTATTTCAATTTATCGCACATGCATGAATAATTGATTAATTTTAATCTATTGTTTTAAAAACACATTCTATGGTGTATCATTAAATATTTAAAAAACAAACAGTGTCATACACATGTGCACTATATTAAATAGTTTTTCCAAGAAATATATAATATGTTTTTGATAATATTTATTTTTATTTTCACCAAAAAAAAGTTTCTACAATAATTTTCAGGAAAAACGATAAATACTTACATGAGCGTCGTCCGCACGGTCAATAGTAGAGCTTGAAGCCGAGCTATCGGAAAGCTCCTTGGTGGGAACGTCATGAATATTTTCCGTCATACTCATTTTCCTATTCACCATAAAATATTAAAATACAAAAATAAAATGTTTAAAACAATAGTTTCGAATATATTTTCAAAGATAACATTCTCGCGACGAGTCAGTCAAACTAGCGAGGCACGCGCCGCCCGCGAATGACAACAGCGTACAGCGACACAACGTGGAAAGAGATGGTAACTTTAAACGGCCTTTTGACTAAAATTTCAAATATCGTCTTACGAAACCTATAACTATATATATTTTATTGTGATTAAAAAGACCATTGAAGTTTTCCTATGAAAATATTTTAGTGTCAACAAGTTCATTTAGGCAATGACGCACATTTTCTTGTATTATACACAATATGAAGAAGTAAAAAATATTAATTAACTTCTATTTATATTATAAAACAATGTCACAAGACACGGAAATAACTAGTAACTTAGCATGGGTCGCGATAAGACTGACAGTCTCTACCTGTAGGATTATGGGAAGTAGGTACTCGCTAACAGTCGTGTATGAAGAAACCTGTTTGCCTACGACTTGACTAGCTGCAGTGAACCCTTGCATCTAAGTATATCCTTAA
This sequence comes from Heliconius nattereri, assembly GCA_013403645.1. Lineage (NCBI taxonomy): Eukaryota > Metazoa > Arthropoda > Insecta > Lepidoptera > Nymphalidae > Heliconius > Heliconius nattereri. The sequence goes on from JAAIXI010000237.1 coordinate 9,094,932, forward strand.
GATGAGGTTCAAGTTATTCTGGTCAGTATTTAACTAAATTAAAATAAACGTGACACTAGCTGACTAAGAGACTGTGTGTAATTATAAGAAGATTGATCATACATTTATTTTACTATTGATATTGGTTGATAACGATATTGAAATGTTAAGAAATTATTTCCATATCAGAAAAACCTATGTCAAACAATAATTAGATAAAAAATTATCTATAAACACGGCGTGATTTAACGTAGTCGGAAAACGTTTAACTGTGCAGATCTATGGCTCGATTCCTAGTCATGGGAATATTAATATGAATGATATTAAATTCAACCAGATGCAAACTTCATAAAAAAATTAAACTAAGTGATGTTTATTACATTACGATCTATGACGCTAGCCTACCCCATACGCTGGAGAACCGGTATGTGAACCGTTAAGAATTTTAACATAACTAATTAAATGAGGAAAAAAGTAATAAAAAATGTCATGTCTGTAGGTAGAGGTAGTAAAATATAAATAACGTGAAATTGTTTCTTCTCAATTAATTAACCATTATTACATTACGTCGGTTTTATACGATAATTTGAAAAAAAATAACACAAAATCTCCCGATATTGTGGTGAATAGTAGAAAACAGATTGTCTTTACACTAAGTGGTCTATGCATACATATAAATATAAATTTCGACGTAGCTTGATGAGAACGTATGCTTTAGTGGAGAGCAGCCGGTTGCCAAGAGCCTTTAAAGATATTAAGTGCTGGGTTTCGTTTAAATATTATGAAAGTTTATTCTTTGCGGAAATGCAAAGCCAATACGTGTATAAGTTTAAAATCTACTATAAAACAATTTTAAAATCTAAATGAATAGTTAAAAATCTATTAGTTCCTTTCACAACATTTTAATGAGGAGTCATTATCCTAATTCGTTAACATTTTTAGCTATATAATAGTGTCATAAAATTTAATTATATTTGCTAAGGTAAATAACACTGTAAAATGATTTTTATAAAATAGATTGATAGATTATTCCGTTCTCTATTTTTAAGACGATAGTATTGGGTGACATCCAGTGCCGCATTTTGTTTGTTTATAGGCCAGGGAAATGAAGAATTTTGGAGCTTCACGATTTCACCTCTATATAATTGGGTAGACAAAGAGACGAAGACTTCGAGAGTGTCTTGATCGTTCGTTATCCGCTTTCCACTCGAATTCGGGACATTGTGTGTGACTGTAAGGTTTTACATTTTTAGTCAACCGACTAGTTGTGTGTTCGATCACCACCCGGGGAAATGAAATATTTGTTTAAAACTTTAAATTTCCATTTTTACGCTCTGGTTTCCAGGCAAAAGCGCGGCGTTGATTTCTGCTACGCAACACGCAATGCCCCCAGAATTCGGCAGAAAGTGGGGAACGGGTAGCTGGAATCCACAACAAACGCTTTTATACTCAGACTCTCGTCTCAACATAATTACTGTTCGTGTGTCATAATGTCTTAGTTAATGGCTTTGGATTATATCTTCTAAGCACGGAGAGTTCTAAAGTCAAAGCGGGGAAAATAATTGTACTTTATAGAGACACTAAGCTGACGTCATAAATTTTACAAAAATGAAATTATCAGTATGTTTCTCGTACCCTATGTAAACAGGAAAATTTATGATCGTTAGTCATAGAAAGACAGTATTTCTAAGCTGAGTTCATTTGATATAAGCCTCATACTAAAGCGGTCTTAACTTATTATAGTAGTTGCCGTTGACCGCATAATTTAATAAACTTGAACGAAGCCAGTGTTGTATATCAAATATAGATAAAATAACATAAAATATTAATATTTCTTAGAAAAAAAACGTAAAAATATAAATTATCAATGTATGTCATTAATTATAGTTTATAATAAAATAAAATATTGTAATCTAATCTTTACAAAAATAAAAGGTAAGTGGAAGTATTTAATGTTACATTTTAATAATCCGCGTAAAAGTAATTGAAATTTTAATATAGATCATTTGATGCCGTCCAAGTAACTAGTTACAAATTTGGGAGCTGTACATTAAAATAATATTTTTTTTACTATCATCGCGTTCGTCAGACGCTGAGTATCATGAATCGTTAACAACTTTGAACCTGTATTGACCCCTGTCCTTGTTGAACCATGGAGTCTATGTAGCTATTGTCAGGATTCTTGAAACATATTGCCTTAAAAAGTATATTTACAGATATTTTGACAGTTTTATAAATTTCGACAATAATTCCGGTCCAGTAGTCCGAAGTGACAGTTATCATTATTAGCTTAGTACTATGGTTCATTTACTACTCATGCAATATTCATCATGAGGGATAATAGTTTCTATTGCATTAATTTAAAAATCACATTTGCTTGAATAGTTTAATTTTCAGAGTGACAGGTTGTAGGTATATATGGATATTTGAACCCTATCGGTTTTGAAAGCGGCTTCCTTCTTTGAAATGTAATATGATGTGAATGCCATTTGAAGAACAGTTAAGAACGTTTATCTACTAACAAATAAGTTTATTTACAAAAAATTATGAAACTCACTTCAAAGCTATATTTATGCAAAATTAGGAAAATACAAAGTACTGTTTCAATAACTTTAAAGTATAATGTTTACTATTAAAGTTTAAAGTTAAAGTATTGTTAGAAATCGGTATCTGTTAGCGTTTTTAAAATAACACGATAAAAATACACACCGTCTATATGTTTATAACGTACTCGGCAAGAGGTTCCACGTGATTACAATAAGTGACATGTATCCATACCTATATTATAAATTTGGAAGTAACTCTGTCTGTCTGTCTGTCTGTCTTTTACGCAATCAGGCCCAAACCGCTAATTTAATTGTAATAAAATACTCATATAGAGATACTTGAGGGTCTCGGGATGAACATAGGATACTTTTTTTTTCTCATATTTGTAATATTTTCGATATATACCAATATTTTAAAATACTTATTAATTTGACATGCTATTTATTCCGCCATGTTTATAACAACCGCCGTTGCTAAGCAACGATTTGCAAAGTTTGTTGTTAGAAAACGTCACCCAAAATAAGTTTGCTTAACGCATACATGGCGCGCGCTGACTCAACCTTATGAGACACAAAAACAATATTCTCCAAAAATATTGTCCCTTAAATATTGTTTAAAAAAGTCCGCGTTGATATATACTATAGATATAGATTTGTATACATTAACAAAAATTAGATGATTTCTATAATTTGATATTCATCCTTATGAAAATAAATATAATAGTCACTTTTAGCATTTCATCTAGATGGAAATTATAGTTAAGATGGTTTACTGTATAACAATTTAATAAATAATTAAGGAGATGTCAGTGATTCGGAATGACCTAGCCTACGAGTGGTAGGTATAGTATGACCGACGCGAACGGGCAGATGACTTTGATGGTTTTGTAAATTTTTATATATTTTCGAATTACTGTTAATTTTTATTTAATTATTTGCTGCTTATTACTACTACTACTTATTAATTTATCTCAGTTCGGTTATCTATACCGATGTTATACACTTAAAATATCGTAATTTTAATCATTTGGGATTTTATTTAATATTGTTCGCAAAAATTATTAATTATTTAATATAGAAAAATGTTTATGTACGCGTGCACGGCGGATATGGTATTTTTATAGGGTAAATTTTATTTTTATTAAATTTATTTGAAAGTTTTCTACATCCATCCGTTTTTAATTTAAAAAGATTCTAACGAAATCCAGTCCACGACCTTAATATACTCTTATCCAGATTATTTTTATCAGCTTCACTCAGCTCGCCACTTTCCGGCGAATTCTGGAGGCATTGCGTGTTGAGTTTCGAAACTCAACGCCGCGCTTTGTCTCGATACCAGAGTGAAGAAATGAAAATTATTATTCATCAATAATTAAATTTATTATTTTTCAACTTTCCTTATTTTGAAAAAAAAATATTATTTTCTATTAATAGAGTTACAGTATAGTATTAGTATATCTGGAGCCAATGCTATTTATTAACCTAATAATATTGTATTACTTAGAAGGTCTATTAAAATAAGTTTAACCTTGCGGTTAAAGTAAATGATCTGAAATATTTGTTAGAATACCGCAGTATGCTTATATTCATCTTAAATTTCAAGTGGTTTATGCGTTCAATATTTAACAATGAATGTGCTAAAATTTAATATTAAGTTCATGGGTAACTCGTTCAAGGTAAAGTTATATTTTTTTCAGTTTCCCTACAATAATCTAAAAGAGATATTGCAGATAGAAGAATTTAAAAACAGTCTCTTCTTATCCTAGATGCTTTAGAATTTAGAATAGTATAGGTCTAGTAGTAGTAGGTTTAACTTCTAAAGTCGCGGGGTCTAAGCCTAAGTCTAAGCGACCTACACCTTACTAACATAACTAATAATAGCAGCGTCACATAGGTAATTCTTAATATTTTATTTTTGTGTTCGATTTATTAAAGAAGTGAACTATTTAATTGGCACTATCACTATACAAGATTGGGAAACGCGATCTGCGATCAGTGTACGTGATCAATCAGTAAAAAAAAGAAAAAGAATGTTTTTCAGTGGCCGCTCTTATCGCATCGCCGGCATATGTGGTTAAAAAAATAATTAAGATAACTTAAAAGTTTAGACGTAGAATTATTAATTTAACGTACAATTATTTATTTAGAAGTTGGATTATTATTTCATTTCTTATATGGTACGTCTTTTTATCGCCTTTACTTTGTTTGTCCGTTTTTTTATTGCCATTTTTTATGCCTTTCTTCTTCTTCTTTTTTATATGGTGAAGCTGTTAATACAGTCACACCTTTGTGTCCTGGGCCAAGACCGCCGTCAAATACGATACTACATATTATATTCATCAAATCAATTACAAAAATACTTATTTGACTTTTTTATGCTCCATTTTGTTTCTGGATAAGGGCCTTTAGATTTTCTATTACATTTATACTCATTTGTTTCCAGAGTAAAACAAAGAGTTTTCTTCGTTATTCTAAAAACATATTTATTATTTTTTACAACTACTACATATTGAATAACCACCAAAATTCGGAAGAAAGTGGGGAACGGAGTGCCTTAACACTAGGCTCCCTCTGCCTACCCTGCTGGGTGCGGGATGCAGCGTGAAGTAGGATAACAAAATAAAACAAAATATGAATAAAATGTGTTTATTTACAAATGAAAAAATGTACAGTAATTAAAATAAATTTGTGGCAACAGAAAATTCGACAAGTAATAAAATACTTTCAAAACAACATAACACAATTCGCAGAAGCTACAACATAGAATATAATGTAATAAAAAAATATATGGAACAATCAAATAAAGCATTATATAATCCAATTAAACAAATTAAAAGCTTACTTTAATAAAAATAAAATATTATTTTAACTTTATGAAATTATCTGAGTAAAAAAATGTCGTTTAAAATATGGTTATTTAAAAAACAGTGAAATAAAATAACAGACATTTGATTATTAACTATAATGAACTGAAATTTTAAAATAACATCTTCAGCTTATATATTATAGTATTTGCAGTAATTTATCTAAAGATGTTAGATACAGAACGCCTATTTATGTTATTTAAATATTATACAAGCATCATATATTCTAGCATCCATCTTGTTTTCTTTTTTTAAGAATTGTTATGTTATAAAATGTAAGTATTAATATTTTTTCTTATATGAACAGTTTCCAGGCTAATTTAATTAAAACATAAAATATAACTAACTGACATATTTTTCCACACGCTTCCTATTACAGATTATTATTTCTTCGATATACTTCAATGACTTTTTTAAAATTTTTAAGCATTGCAATTCACTTATATTTGTTAAATATTTATTGTGAAAACGTTATAATTTATAAATTGTTTACTTACAAACATTTAATATTAAGAATACATAAATTTCATTTCTTTTATAATATTATCTTTCTTTATTCATTTAAAATATAATTTTAATAATTCATGACAATTGTTTATATAATTTTATTTATTTCTCACTTACCACGTCGTGTGCGCCATAGTAATGCGAAGTACGCGAGCAGACGGAACCCAATAAAGAGTAACACCATGTTTACTACGTCCATTGTGAAGTCTGCCTGTAATGTCAATCAATTAATATAAGCTTTAATTATATTATTATAAACTACCATACATATCATAGTAGGAACGTTTGCTAAATAATAGTAGACATCATTGTGTCCACAGTTTCTATAACAGTTATAACATATAAGTGGGAAACGGAGTGTCTTAACACTAGGTTCCCTCTGCCTACTCTGCAATGTGTGGGATACAGCCGAAAGCTCATAATTTCTTTAATTTAAATTTAATTCTTCTGTTTACTAAATTACGGGGTTAAGTTCCACCACATAGCAAGCAACGATGATCAGTGGGCAGAACGCGGATAATAAAGTGGTTTAGGCAAAATGTCTGATTTTACCATCCAATACACAGGATATTTATTAAAAGCGATATGTTGAATGATTTGTAACATAAAAAAGCATCAGGATAAGAAAATATATACTTTACGTAAGCTACGTACCTCAGAAAAGCTAAGCGTAGTAAGAACAACTTCGCCACTGGCAGGACAGGTGAAGTTCTCCCTTGTACACGCAATGCTCTCAACTCCTGACCACTGGTTAACGAGCAACGCCTCGTTGCCGTAGCGGAACCAAGAAAGGTACGATATCCAGCCGAGGTATGGTGGCACTGACCTGGAAATAAATTGGATTAGAAATAGTTAGATTTGTTGACATTTTCTTGTTGGCTTCACCTCTATCTATCTATATATCAATAAAATGCTTCGCAACGCTATTTGGCCCCTCTGATTTGTTTAAAAATACTTTCATAACGCGAACCCAATGTGAAGGACATTGACCATGAAGACCAAAATGCCAAGTGACCAAGGACCAAACCAAAAAGGGTCAAAAGAAAATAATTTTTATATCTTTCTAGTTGTTTAAATCATTTCGAGGTTATTATTAAAGTTTAAAAATTACTAAAAACTATAAATGTGTAAATTAATGTGGTTTACGTGCATAATTTTAAAAGTGCTGTAATATTTACGTAAAAATAGTTTAACTAACTATATTGGCTTTCATTATTTGCGGAAATTTATACAATTATTGCTTAATTATATAAATAAATACTGGCACGATCCTATGATGACGGTTATGAATAACCTAGACCTTTGAGTATGTTTCATACATTGAATTAAGTTTAATATGCAATATGGACATTAACATATTACATATCGTACAGCGTAAATAAATAAACAGAGGTTAGAGATATTTTTCTTATTAAGATTAATAGCATGCAGTTTGTAATAAAAAATAAATTTATATTATTACTTTGATATAATACCTATTATCTCGTAGTAATCAATGACGTCGTAAAGTACCTACCTTAATAGGTCGCTTTATGGCAATAATATGCCGTTTGTGGCGCAGTGAGACACTGTCTTACTGTAAACGCGATGGTTGAAAATTTAGTTCCACTCAGGGGAATGATTATATTTAAATGATTTTCATTTTCTTATTCTGGTAGATAAAGCACGGCGTTGAGTTCCGCCACTCAACACGCAATATCTCGAAAAATTGAGAGCCGAGTGTCTTAGCACTAGGTTCTATCAGCCTAGAATGCTATAAAAGGAATAGCGTCAATTATATTTAGATAAGACTTACCCGGAATTCAAGAAGAAACCTCCAAACAACATGAATGGGATGATGATGGGTGGTCCTACAGATGCTGCCATACTGACGCTGCTGCTTGCACATGATATGAGGTAACCTGGGAATTTAAAAATGATATAACTAATATAATAACTTAAATAACATCAAAAAGAAAAGTAATTTGCTATTAATATGGCCTACATTATTATATCTTATATCTACTCTATAATATAAATAATCTCATTCTCTTTTTTTATATTAGAGTGCAAAAGTAAAGTAAAAATAGAAATGTAGGTATACCTATTAAGTATTTATCGCTCAATTTGTTATTCATATATTTTTAAATTAAATGAAAATACTGCAATATATGTATGTAGGTGTAGCCGTACTTATATAGTATACTAGCGGACGCGCGCAGATTCGCTTGCTTAGTTAGGGGTGAATTCTAGAAAACCATGAAACACATGTTCAATTGAATATTTTTTAAGAGTGTAAATTTCAAATAATCGGTGGTGTTTTAAAGATTTTTCGATATAAACTTTCAACTCGTTATTTGCACCCTTAGGGAAAGAATTCTAGAAAACCATGAAACATATGTTTAATTAAATATTTTTAAGAGTCTGAATTTAAAATTTAAAAAAAATGGTGCCGATTAAAAACAAATTCCATACAAACTTTCAACCCCTATTTCACCCCTTTAGTATTAAAACTTTTCAAAATCTTTTCTTAGTGGATGTCCAGATTATGAAAGTAAACATCTGTCCAAATTTCACGTTTCTACGCGCAGCGGTTACGGCTGTGCGTGCTTCTTACCTCAGTCAGTGAGGACAAGTCCTTTTATATATACAGATAAGTAGTATACAAGTATAAATAGTAAAAAGAGTACTGTATTGTCACATGAGACAAAATACACATTTAGCATAAAATAAAATAGATCGTAAAAGGTGACCTAGAAGTATAATTTAAATCGGTTTCTTAATTAAAAATCCCAAAAAAGCAAACATCGTTAGTAGAATGCATAAAAAAATCATCTTTGTATCTCTACATCATCTAATGTGATATTTTTACCTATTTTGTTTGTGGACGTGGCGTAGCGGCACGGCGTCTATAAACGCGACAGTTATGAGTTAGATTCCCATTCAAGGGAATAAAATATTTTCACTCGTCTCGAAAATTGTGCAACGGAGTGTATTAACACTAGGTTTCCTCTGCTTGCTATGCAGGAAAAAGCATGAAGATTTACTTTTTTAATTATTCAACGAATTTAATGCATTTCAATTATTTAATGGAACGTAAACAATTAAAAATCATAGTTACAAAAGATTTCATAACAATATTTATCAATGATGCAAAATGAAGTGCGCGTTATAAGCAATGTACCTACAATAGCTTATACTAATAGTCGAGTATTATATTATGTAGGTATCATTTCTAACTAAGTATTTTCGGAATATTATTCTATCTATAAACAGAGAGTGAGATCTCTTATAATTTATTCTCCAGATATTTTAGAAACAAACGCTTATTTAGAATGCCAAGGACTTAATGCTAACTACTATAATGGTAACCACGTTGTTTTTCTCACAGTTTATCGTCACATTTTTTATATAAAAGTTAAAAGAAACGGTAACTATGATACTTTAACTATAATTGCATAAATAATAATTCGATTCTAATATGTTTATAATAGTATCATTATGTTTTGAGAAGCTTCACGTTATTACCGATACTAAATTCCTTAAAATTAAAGATACGTCAGTAGCGTAATAAGTATCTATATTTAGTTAGATAGGTCTGTAAGTAATTTAAACCTTTTTTGATGTTCAAATCTGTTGACTCTAAGAATATAACAACATTATATTACATATAAATATTGTTAGCAATATAATATTTATACCTAACTTTCATAAAAATCTACATAAACTATGAATTAGTGAACAAGCTAAGCATTTTACTTAGATGAATTATAACGTAAATATAGCTAGATAAGAATTACTTAATGAATTAGTAATAAAAAGCTAATGAATATTATTTATATTACTATTTGAATGGAAATGAATACATTGATTCTAATCCAAATACAAATGTAAGTAATACCATTAAAATTACATATATGTAAATTTGTAATTTAAAATCTTATTGAAGTTATAATAATCTCATATATATGTAATTAAGACGTACTATAAACTTATTACGTTTTTGCATTATCAATTACTAGAACGTAGAAATCATTGGGAAATTTATAGATTCAATTAAGAAAATATTCTTTAGTTTTACACATTTGCAATTAGGGAATGTATCAAAAATAATAAGGCTCTTTTCTACTCATACTCATATCCCTCATATCCCTTCCTTATATTTTGAATACATTGCGTAGGTTGAGGGTAACGGCACCCAAAGCTGCTTTTTATCTAAGCTAGTCAGGGGTTTGAGGGAGCAACTGATTGTAAACGTTGGTCGTGGGTTCGAATTCCACATAAATTATTTCTATTTTTTTATAACAAAACATGCAGAAATTCGTCACTCCACACGCAATGTCTTAAATTGGAGAGGAAAAATTAAGTGTCTTTTCTTTTTACTATCTCCTATTCTCTCTGCCGTATGTGAGATAAAGCGTACCTAAACTAAACCAATCTTTGATCCTCAACCATCGCGTATACAACAGCCACTTCTTGACGACTCCACGATGTTGTCTTATAATCAAGGAAATTTTACAAAATCATGTAAAATTAATATAAAAAGTTAATTCTACAAACTGAATTAATTAAAAACAAACACGATCGAAGATCGAAGATATCGCCCTTATTAACATAATGATGACTTTCAAAATTTATGATCGTCCCAAGTTGGATGCCCTTCCAAAACTGGTTTAGGTGTATTAAGAACGAATGTTGTGGAAGAGTTGGTTAGTCAATGATTATTGCGACACAGTGTCGTCAATCCCTATTAGAATATCTACATAAGGTTACTAGAAATACAAAATACATACATACATATATATATATATATATATATATATATATATATATATATATATATATATGTATGTATATTTAGATTCTAGAATATATTTTCACATGAAACATTTTTGTGGACCGGTGGACTTATACTTTTACCTAACATCGAGCATCACCATAAATTATGATAATGACATCAGATTCTATTTAGACAGTTCAAAATGTCGAGAAAACTAGAAATTGGAAAACAGAGTATGTTTTTGTTTTGGCGTTCTAACTGGTGGAGAACGGAAAGCACAATGGAGAACATAAAGGTTTTAAGTTCATTATTTTCGTAATTACATGCATTAATAATATTTTTCATAAGCATTTATCAATAATTCTTTACGCATTGATTCATATTCCATTGTTCAGTTCCTATTGCTGTAATTGTGTTTGTGGCGTAAGGTGTTAACACTTAGATAACTAGTTATTATAGTCTTTTGACTATATTATAATTACATTAAATATAATAAATTTAATATTTTCTTTATTTAAAAATTGTAATAACAATCAAAATCGAACACGAATTTTGTTTAAAGCAAAGCCTTAGTCTCGAGCATGCATATACTATTGTAAGATAATTCTTTTGTTATATTGTTAACTTTATCACACTAGCTTATAAATAAGATAGTAACTTTCATATAAATTAAATAAAATCATAGTAAATTATAGTTCGCGATGTTTTTCATTTGCCACATGAAGAAAAAATATACAAATATACAAATTTAAAATATATATTTCTTTTTCCGATAAGGAACCTATATGTATGTATGTATAGCTTAAGACTTACCAAAGGAAGTAGCGACATTAGTGATCAACGCTGCCAAACCCGAAGCTATCAAAAACCTCTGGGGTGCTGGGTTCAATCCTATCATGTAATACGCTATGGTGGTGAACACTAGTGGTATGGTGGCGAACACGGGGGCCTCAGCTAGCGTCTTCGATAAGAAGTAAACGTCAGCCCGGTACATCCCCGAGTGGTGCTCGCGTATGAATATTGGTAGTTCTGAACAGAATACCTGAAATGAAGTTAATTTTCACATTTTAAATTACTAAAATAAAAGGTTTTGCAAATAATAGTTAATAAAGTTGTATAACATTATTACATAACATTACGTTTTTTATATTTTCTTAATTCAACACGTGTAGGTTGAGATTTTATTATACATGGACAACATTTATGTACCTATATTATTCATTCATATTTGCATTACATATAAAATAAATTTCCTGTATTTTTTATTATAAACATTATAAATCATATAATTATTAATTAAGCGTTACGAAATAATATTTGTTATAAAGAGCGTTACTTGTTTCCGAAAATACTAAATTGGAATTATAAATAATTTCGTTAACGGTCATAAATTTTTGATGATTTTTGAATCAAAGGTAGTACAATCGATTTTCATGAAGAATTAATTGTTATATTTTAGATAATTGGGTTGTTTTTTTGGGTTGACGGTCCATTGGATTAACTTTTGTAGATAGAAAAGATAAGCTAAATATGTGTTTAAATTTAAACTTACATTAATAACAGCGAAAATGTTTTGGAAAGTCATATTAGTGAGGAACATGAAGATAGCTCCGTTGATATTCATCACTCCGTCTTGGTCCAACTGCTGTCCGAAATATATAACGCCTATGAGAATTGACACCATCTAAAACAATGTAAAATTTAAGCTTTAATGTATATAACACTTGGTCCTCGTTGAAATATTGAAAAGTAGAGCTTTTATACTTATTAGCTAGCTATCTCTTTATTATATTTTAATACAGAAACACAAATAAAATTGTAAGACAATCTAAAATGATCTATAATTATGTTTATAAAAATTGCTATTATAAAAAAACTTACAATAGTCTGCAAAAACCGCACTTTGATGAGCATAGGCTCTTTAGTGACCGAGAGCCAGGAGCGCCAGAGTACGGCGCGGAACTGTGCACACCACGACGCCTTGTAGGGAGACCTCTTGGCGCGGAGAGCGGCGGCACTACTCCACGCTGAGTCCGCCCAGCCAGACGAGATTTTACGCTAAGGAATCGAAAATTATTAGAAATTGTTAAAAGTATAGGAATAAAAGGCACTCACATAACTTCAAAAAATATAATAAAAATTATAAAAATGAAGCAAAATGATATGATTTTCATTCCTTTTAATAAAAACCATGTTAAGAAAAATATCCTTTATTAATCAAATAATAAATACATATATTTAAAGAAATATTTACTTAAAAAGATAAATAGGGAAGAACTTACTTCATGGAACAAGGCATTTTCAGCTTCAGCAGCAAGCTTACAACCTATTTCAGACTTCGCGAAGGCAGTACAAACAGTGTCAATTGTGTGCCGAGTGGTCTCCTCCCTGCCGGGGACTCCCGCTAGGAGTTGTATGTAGTGGTCCGCTGGGTTATAATTGGCTGGGCATGCTGCTCCTAGTCTAAAATATGATGATATTTAATGAAAGTGTTGAAATGTGCGTTATTTGCTATATTTAAAATATGTATTTATATTATAAGAAGCAATACTAATCTGCTTATTTTTTATTGTTTTATTATAATTAAAGTTAAAAATACAATTATGCTAAAGTAAAATGAAAGCCGTATTATGTAAGTGGTCTAGATCTACAAAAAATAGTATAGAGAAATCAAACCGAAAGTTGATATCGGCTTTTAAGCTAATATTCTGAGACCATAGTGTGGATTATTTATTTGGCCCAAAATAATATCGATATTATAAAGAACTTATATGAGTAGTTTAGTACCTACATAAGTTGCAGTCAAAATTATTGATAATTCAAGACAAAGCGAATATGAGAGAACTGGAAATACAAAAAAATACTTTTAAAATTCAATTTGCCGAATAACGAAAGTAACTGTAAATATCTCTCTTTTAAATTACACTTAAAGTAGCTTACCTTAATAAACCTTAAGAAATAAAAACCAGAAGATGCAAACAAGTTTGGACATATAAACAGTTAATGTTACTTACTCTCTGAAGAACTCGGTCGCCTGGTCCGGGGAGCCGAGGAAGGCCACTCTGCCATCAGCCATGATAAGGAGCTTATCGAACATGGCGTAGAGCTCGGAGGAGGGTTGATGTATCGTCACTACTATAGTTTTACCCTTTTTAGCTAAGCCACTTAATACCTGTTTCGATACAAATTACATTTGATGGGATGTTTTCCATATTATATTATATTTATATGAATTTTCATCTTGTAAATAAATACAAGTATCGGAGTTCTATTAATTAATAAAGCGCATGTGTGATTTATAAATAAATCCAAATTAATTCTTTGTGAACCAATAAAAATAAATTATGTTTTGTAATTTTCTTTAAAACTCAAAACGTTTTTTCATGAAAAGATGGTAGGTAATATGTTTTTTAAACAATTAAATGGAATAACAATATATAAGGGTAACAATCGCTGTTGGTAGTAAGTTTTATTGTATTATATTTTTGTTTATATATTTCATTAATAAAAAATAATATATTTTGTATTAATGGACATGGAAATATTTGTAATAATACATTTTCAGTGATTTCCTATAATAGTAAATTTTAATACAGTACGATTTAAATATATATACTAACCTGTATAACATTCTGTGCCATAAATGAATCTAAGCCAGATGTGGGTTCGTCGCAGAACATAAGCGGAGGGTCGGTAAGGACTTCGCTGGCGAAGGAGAGTCTCTTCATCTCTCCGCCCGATATGCCCTTTAGACGTCCTGGTATTCCTATTACTGTGTTCTGACACTTTGATAGTGCCAACTAAAACAAAAAATAACATTAAGTTTCATAAAAAATATATTATAATAAATGTATCTTAATAGACTGGTAGTATAGAACTTTTTTGTATTGAAAAAAAAACACGTTATATAGTCCCTTTTTTACACCATTTTCTACCCACATTTATAGGTATACTATAATTAATATAGTAAATGTGGTAAATTAAGAATATAATATTGTTATTTAAAATTATGTTAGTAACACCTGTTTCCATTTCTTGCGTGTTCGCGATTGTGTTGTACCGTTCACAAGGCAATAGGATTATACCGTCTACTTCTTCGGTTACATACCTAACTTTAATCCAATTTTTTTGTACTTTCATGTTTTTATACGGGAATAAATAAAATCTACCAATTTCAATGTAATATTTAGATTTTATAAGCAATATATTTAACCTATTTTTTAAAAATTTTTTAATGTACAGAATTGACTTTTCTATCCTTTTATTCGATATAGAGATATGATATATAAAAAAATATGTGCTACATATTCTTATAGACATGAGAAAGGACCTATCCTTTATTTAAATCCATTGGACATAAACTAAAACCTGCTATTCATGCATTATTTATCAGTTTCACATGTCAGTCAAAGAGATTAAATAATGAGCACTACGAATATAAAATTACCATTACTGTCTTATAAAAAGTTACATGTCCTCCTACGTCTATCTTTGCTTATAAAAAATAAAAAAATAATTACAGCCTGTAATAGTAGCGTCACACATCTTTGACTTTTTTTCAACTTTGACTTACTTTAGGTCAGGCAAAGGGGGGCACATATTAAACCTCCCAGCTCCCCACTTTCAACGCCGCGCTTTGTCTTGTATTTGAAAATATTAAATATTTCAATTTCTCGAGTGGGAATCGAACCCACAACCTATCGTGTTTTCAGTCACACTCTGTCAGTCACACTCTTGTGCGTCTGCACCGCGACTGGCCTCTTATTTTGTTATAAATAATTTATTTTAGTTGAACAAATGTTTGAAGGTCTTTACATACTTCGGATATGACTTCTTGGACTCGTCGCATTCGTTGTGCATAAGGTATATGACGGTCCATTCGCACAAGGGCCTGTAACAAACAATATATAATTAGGTTTGTGATCATATTTACTACAAGTATATGTAACTGAAAATATCTTATAAGTTATAGGTGCTTTTGACATGTTTTGATCGTCGGTATCGACTAGTCGATTTTATTGCTTTTCAAAGTTCCATACACATCAAAAATACAAAAAATTAAATTAAATCTCCATTTTATATTTTACAAACAAGGCGTAATATGCCGGTTCTATTTTATTATTGTTAATGTTTTTTTCTATTTAATATAGTAACTCTCATATTATATTAAATTTTGAATTTAAAATTATTTTGATCAGTGATGAACGAACGAGCATGAACGGTTTCCAAGAGGTGCGACGTTAAGTCCCGCTACGTTAAAAATTTTATACGTTTCTAAAAAAATATATATAATACATTTGTATATTATAAAAAAGTAGAATTTTAATAATATTCAATTTCCACTAAAGTTACGCGTCAGCTTTGAATGATAAATATATAAATTACTGTCATTAATGACCATGTGACAAGCTCTCCAGTGGTGTCTGCGAGAGTGAGCAGCCGAACATCCGCCCACTTTGTGAATAAGATTAAGATTAAAGAATTTGTTTCGGAATATAATAAAATAGCGTCGTCATCGTCTTAGAATTGATACAACTTGCAATTAGTGTAAAAAATGTAGTTCAGCTAAGTCTAATTTATAGTTAAAGTACGAGGGAGATAGTGATTTGTTATTTTCCTCCTAATATTTGAATATTTTAAAAAAATGATATATAAATTTTATATATAAGGATGTTAAGTAAATCTATTTTCAATCAATTATGAAACTAAATATGTCACACACTACACCAGGCTATTAACGTAAGCTTGAGAGGCGCCGACACCATTTTCTTGATAATTATATTAATCATATAGTAAAACTGGTATGGCCTTATATTCTACATAATAACTAGAAGCTAGTTTGAAGAAAATTATATATTGCGTTCTCTGTGACAACTTCTGGCATGTTTGTATAATCTATACTTCTATACTATCTATACTAATATAATAAAGCGGAAGAGTTTGTTTGTTTGTTTGTTTGAACGCTAAGATCTCTGGATGTACTGGTCCGATTTACTTTGTTTTTGTTTTGTATGAAAGCTGCATTTTTCAGAAGTGCTATAGGCTATATAATATTACATTACACATATATACTAATCTATTTTAAAGTACTTTCTAATTTGACATGCAATTTATTCTGCCATGTTAATAACAACCGTCGCGTCGCTACGCAACCGTTACCGCGACATTTTGATATTCATCCTTATGAAAATAAATATAATAGTCACTTTTAACATTTTATCTAGACTGAAATTATAGTTTACTGTATAACATTGTAATAAATAATTAAGGAGATGTCACTGATTCGAAATGATCTAGCCTTCAGGCGGCACGTTGACGGTTTATAAATTTTCATACATTTTCGAACTATTGTTAATTTTTATGTAATTATTTGCTGTTTATAATTAATTTAAACTACAATTTGGTTCTCTTCTTCTTTTCTTGGTGTAGTGTAAAGTTTGGTCTTGGGATTTTATTTGATATTGCTCGCAAAAATTATCCTATTTAATAAAGAAAAATGTGTAGTTATTTCATAGAGTCGACGTCTAGGTACGCACGGAATACTTTAGGTACTTTTTCTAATATTAAGAATATCCTTTAGTTACTTTTACTTCTTTTGTTGGTTCATTTCAATAACTCAGATATTTTTCTAATAATATGTCTCTACTTATTATTGTTTTTGATTATTTAAGCTTATATTTTCTTATTAATTCTGTTGAAAACTGAAAACAATTTTATAAATATATTTAATAAATATTCTTATATTTCAAGTAGGCGTGGCCGCGTCCGGGTCCACTAGTCTATATATATAAAAGGACTTGTCCTCACTGACTGAGGTAAGCCGTAACCGCTGTGCATAGAAACGTGAAATTCGGACAGATGTTTATTTTCGTAATTTGGACAGCCACTAAGAAGGGATTTTAAAAAATTTTAACCTTATAGGGATGTAAAATGTAATAATTAACTAACTATTTTTTTTTTTTAAAAAGTTTAAAAATAGAACAAATAAGTAAAATATAGAGTACTTGTTGAGTGATTATATATTTATACTTTGACTGGCTTATTATAGAAAATGTTGAGCCTCGTACTTAATGTCAAAAGATCTATAGTTCTATTTAATTAAACGTTTCTATTGAGTTGTTTGTCAGTAATGCTACCATTACTGTGGAACAAATGAGGTACTGACAAGTTGATATTGAATATACATGAGTAGCATAATTATAATTATTCTTCAATAAATTTAGCATAATTCGACATGAACGATATTTACAAATGAATTTACTATTACAAATAGATATTAAATATATACAAATATGATATAATGACGTAAATAGCCGAATTTAGAAAAAGAGAATACGAAAACAAGTAGGTAACTCTTTAGCTAAGGAATTTGATAAGATACCTTGATAACAAAAAACAGTCCTCTCTTTAAATGCGACGTACAAAAGTTATATAAATTTATTCATAAGTAGATCATATAACCTCTAATTATTTAACATGTTTTTTAAGTAATTTTTTTAAATGCTATATATATTTTGGTTATTTTTTTGCCATAAAATGTTTTTCATTACATTTACTGTATATATATATCATCACACTATTTTGTATATAATATTGGTTCCTTTACTAACCTGGAAAATTAAATGCTCTCGCACTGTCAAGGTCCCAATGAACAGATCCTGTTGCTGAACGTACGCGGACAAGGCTGCCATCGCTTCAGGAGTAGCTGGCTGTCCATTGAGAGCTCTTGTTCCGCTGGACACAACACCGCTAGGTGTTCTGAAGGTCAAGGTGTTTAAAAGCGTTGTCTTCCCAGCACCTGATGAGCCCATGAGAGCAAGCAGTTCTCCGGGATAAGCCGCGCCATTTACTGTTAATGAAATTTACAGAAATTTAAAATTTATTGTGCGTCTATGGAGTCTAAACAGTTTCAGGGAAATTAAAAATGATAATATATTTGTTATGTTTTTTTTAATGAGTGAGAACGTTAAGTTCCGCCGCTCAATACGCAATGACTCCAGAATTCGGCGGAAAGTGTCTTAACGGGAACGGAGTGTCTTAACACTAAGTTCTTTTTTGCTCTATTTTAATTTCCTGTACATACAAAGTAGTGAATGTGTTAGAAAATAGTGCACATAAGGAAAATTCACTTTAAGTTTATAAATAAATTATTTGTTCTATTCTTCAAGCAGTAGGTACCTAAATCAAGTTAAACATACCTAGAAGTTGAATAAATATTTACTTTTTCAAGAAAAAAACTTTCAATCCAAAATCTTACTATTTTTGAGCAGTTGCTTTCTCTGTTGAAACATGCGGTCGTTGGAACCTCTCCAGAAGTTCCAGAATTTCTTGTTTCTTGACCTGTCCTCTGTGGCGAAAGCGTTGATGTCCGCCCAGGTGTATGTGACCTTCTCCACCCCACCGATTGCCCCATAGCCTCGGTTTGGTGGAATTGCTAACGTCACTTCACCGCCACTGGCACGGGGACTGCCACTAGGCGAGCTGCCCTATAAACAAAATGGTTATTTTCAATATTAATTACACAGACACATACATATATTTTTAAACTACAAAAGATAGGAAATAATTTATCAAAATTTAAACAAGTTACTGAAGTTATTGAGCTATTACAGTAGCGATCATTTTCAAATAACGATTGAAAACGTAGACAGTAAATAACGCTGAAAAGAATAAGAGTCTTCATTTAGTACATTAAAAAAAATTAAGATGGTTTTGCAATTACTTATATTTCAAGTGCTTTTTTTTTACTTTCTCGCTGCATCCTGCACAAAATATGTAGGCAGAGACAACCTGGATACCTACTCCATTCCGTTAACGAAAATTTCATTTCTTCGTTTTGGTGTCGAGGCAAAGAGCGGCGTTAGGTTCCTCCACTCAACACGCAATACCTCTAAAATTCGGCGAAAAGTAGAAAGCGAAGTGTCTTAACACTAGGTTCTCTCAACTTACCCTGCTGTGTGCGGAATACAGCGTGAAGCTGATTTAGTTTAAATTTTTACTATAAGTTATATTAAGGTTAAGACCAGTGGCGGACTAAGGAGGGGGGTGGACCGCCCTGGGCCTCGGTTCCTGGGGGGCCTCCAAAATGGTGCAAATTCCCTTGATCAAATCCTAAGTAAGCCTTTCAAATAAACAAATAAGTACAAGGATTAGTACAGCCTGTACCGGTAGTTTACATTATATTCATTAAAATTTCTTTTATCTTTCCTATGTCCATTTATATGTCCATTTACATGTGGAAGTCAAAAGGCAGTTGCTCCATTTAAAAACCACCATCCGCCGCTAATAAAGAACGCAACAACGTGTCCAATACGAACACTGCTTAAAACGCTAGTACCCAGACAGAAACTCCGCTTTGCAAAGTGGAATATCGGCTTTCTAACCGGAGGATGCAGAGACCTCGCAGATGTACTCATAAGATTTCGAGTCCAGGGTGCTTTTCTCCAGGAAGCTTGCTGGAAGGGCAATAAGCCCCGCAATAACGGACAGGGTTACCGGCTTATGTACACCGGGTCGCCCTCAGGTAAAAACGGTGTGGCAGTAGTTCTTTCTGAAGAGCTTCAGAACTAGCTTCTTGAAGCTGATGGTCGCTGCAATAGCTTGATGCGTATAAGGGTGCCGATTGAAGGCGTAAATACAAACCAAACTAGTGCCGCTATGCGCCGCATGCCGGCTGTAACGTGTCCAAAAACGAGTCATTCTGAAAGCAGAATAACGAGGTTCTACTTGCTATACCGTCAACCTAAATGCTACTTATTGTTGGGGAAAACTTGAACGGTTTAGATACGGTCTTCGTATTAAAAAGGGAGAAAATATTCTGAGAACCTATATTGCGCCTGATCTGGCCGTCGCGAATACGTTCTCCCAAAAGAACCCTCAGCACCTTATTACGTATAAATTGGGTCCCACTCAACTCAAATTGACTACTTATTGACCAGACGGTGTCATATGGGCAGAGTAACTAACTGTAAAGTAATTCCAGGCGAAAGCCTGACGGCCCAACATCGTCTTTTTCTGGACTTTAACGTCACCCCAAAGAAAAAAGTAGCCGAGAAACGTACGCCTCGGATCAAGTGGTGGTAGCTGGATGGACCGAAGCAGACTGACTTCCTAGCAGAGGTGACGGCTGATATACAAGAGCATACCTGTTATTTTTTACGGCAGTGAATGCTGGCCAGCACTATCTCGGTACATTCAGGAGCTTCACGTCACGGAAATGAAGATGCTAAGGTGGATGTACGGCGTAACACGGTATGACCGCAATCGTAACGCATTCATTCGAGGTAGTCTTGGAGTCCATGACGTAGCTGATAAACTCTAAGAGCATCGCCTGAGACGGTTTGGCCACGTTACGCGGATGCAAGTGCCATGCTTTATCAGCACCTGGAGTGAGCCCTATCGAACGCCGAAGGAAGTGCTGGTTGGATGTTGAGATGCAGGACATGAGAGCCAATGGACTCACCACCGACGCATTAAGACTGTGCAAAATGGAGTAGGTTGAGTAGGAAGGCAGACCATGGAAATAGCCGGGATAATGCCAAAGAAGAAGTACGAGGTGTGTTCAAAAAGTAAGGTGACTTTTCAAATTTGGCGGGCAACGTACTTTCGATTATCGATTTTTTTTATTTTGTTATGTTGGTACACTCTTCCCGAACATCTGTACCAAGTTTCAAGTGTATAGCATTTTTTGTTTGGTTGGGAGAGGCGTAAAGGTTATAAGTGTTTTGCGTGCTCGGCGATTTCTTGCTATCGAAAAATATGGATCAAAGGATTTGCATCAAATTTTGTGTAAAAAATAAAATAAAGTGCTCCGAAACACTTAAAATGTTGACAGTGGCATACGGTGAAACTGTTCTGAGTAAAAAAAATGTTTACAAGTGGTACAAACTCTTCCAAGATGGCCGGGAAGATGCCAATGACGAGCCTCGCTCTGGACGCCCAAGCACGTCAACAACTGATGAAAACGTTCAAGCAGTGAAGAAAATTGTTCTGGAAAATCGTCGAATCACTATCAGAGAAGTTGCTGAGGATGTTGGTATATCGCTTGGCTCGTGCCATGAAATTTTTTCTAACGTTTTGGGCATGAGACGTGTGTCAGCGAAGTTTGTTCCGAAATTGCTAAATTTTGACCAAAAGAACCGTCGCATGAGCATCGCTCAAGAACTGTTGAATGACGTCAACGACGACCCAGATTTACTCAAAAGGGTCATAACTGGTGACGAATCATGGGTATATGGTTATGATATCGAAACCAAAGTCCAATCGTCCCAATGGAAGAGCCCAGATGAGCCAAGACCGAAAAAAGCACGCCAAGTTCGATCAAATGTCAAAGTTTTGCTCACTGTTTTCTTCGATTACCACGGCGTGGTGCATCAGGAGTTCTTACCATATGGACGTACGGTCAATAAACAGTATTATCTTGAAGTTATGCGCCGTTTGCGAGAAGCAATACGAAGAAAACGTCCGGAATTGTGGAAAAACAATTCATGGCTTTTGCATCACGATAATGCCCCTGCTCACTCATCTTTGCTGGTGAGAGATTTTTTGGCCAAAAACAACACCACAATCATGCCTCAGCCACCATATTCACCGGATTTGGCCCCATGTGACTTTTTCTTGTTCCCAAAACTAAAGAGACCTATGAAAGGACGGAGATTTGCAACGATTGAAGAGATAAAGACTGCATCGCTGGAAGAGCTCAAGGCTATACCGAAAAGTGCTTATGAGAAGTGCTTTGACGATTGGAAAAACCGTTGGCATAAGTGTATTGTATCTGAGGGGGATTACTTTGAAGGGGACAACATAAATATTGATAAATAAATAAATATTTTTTCTTAAAAATACAAAGTCACCTTACTTTTTGAACACACCTCGTATAGCGTATTTTGTCCCAATTTTAAACAATCTTTAGGACGTCTGGCAAAAGTAAAGCCTACCTAAAGGGTTTGGTTATAATCTTTTTTTTTACATTTTTCTCAAAAACATATTTAAATACGAGCGTTTTTACTTTAACGTAGGTGAGCGTATACCTTAAATTGGCGCTATCTTTGAAAGGGCGCTATCCTCACTTTCAAGTTAGTAATTACGCATACATTCTTACCTACTTATTAGACTATTAATCTTCAAAATTTCAGCCTTACTAAAGTGACGTAGGTCTGGGGGTCCAGGGATGTCTAATTCTATTTCTACTTTATAAGCGGCACTAATATTACTATAGTGTGTGAATTAGCTCAAGATGATAAATTATTATCTATATTGGAACTAAGCTTATGAATTGAGAATGATCAGGTTTTACATCTAGAGCAGATGATCTGCCTCCACCTATACCTCTCTATCAAATGGTAGTAATAGAGAATATCAGTGCTCGTACCATTCTTATTTTGATTTTGATATAAATTCCTCTTTTCTTCCATACGTTATTTAGACGGATCATAGCTTCTTTTGTTATCCCGATTCGTCTTTTTATCTCAAGAACACGAGGATTTTTCTTGCTAAATTCTACTACATGTACTTTTGATATTTAGTATTTTATTTTTCTATGTGTATGCAAGTCTACATTAATTACAAGAGGTAAACTAAATAAGCATACACACTAATTTGTACATGAAAAAAATTGTGATATATAATTTTTTTTTACACTGGGGGCCTCATTCAACGACACCGCTCCGGGCCTCCGACGGGGTTAGTCCGCCCCTGGTTAAGACTATAAATAAGTACAACAAACATTTTCGGGTATCATTATACAGTAATTGAATTGTTTTTATTTTGCCGCATTAACCAAGAAGTTTAAATATCCAGGCCAACACAAAGCCGTGACAGACTATGTAACCGGAGTCGGGCGCGAGAGGGGCCGATATCGATCAACAACCGATTACTCGTGTTACATTATACAGTAGTGGGTATTCACTAAATATTCTTTATAAAATAAAACCAGTAGTAAGTTAGATTCAGAATTTCAAAATGGTTGCTTATTAAAAATGCTAATTTAAGACAATGATTGATACGAGGATTATTATAAAAAGGATTATTTTAAAGAAAACACTTTAGAAGTCATAAAAATATAAGAACTATAAATCAAATAAATATATGAATTTTGCTTTAAATTATAATTAAATACACATCCATGCATTATATTTCCTTTACTGCCAATATAGTCTGCCTGTCGAGACGTGAGTCCCTAAAAAAATAAAAAAATCCTTTGCTAATGGAACCACAATCACACGTCCAACTATGTCCATCATCATTATTATTATACACAGTGACAGATTATACTTTAACTTAATAAACTGTATTTTTTATATATTTTATGTATAATATACTAACATAGCTATTAAATTTGAATAAGAAACGAATTATCTAGTTCTCTCGTGCTTATTCGTATAAATAACTATTTTGATAAAGAAGAAGCTTTTATAAAATTCAGTGTCATAATCCATAAATGTAAAATGCTTTAAATTTATGAAGTAACAAGTAACTAACAAAAAAGCATCGACAATCTAAAAATTTGGAGTGTTCTTCTGTAAAATTACCGATTTTTACATTCAATCCATATATGAAGCAAGTTGAGGATTTAAAATACGTTTCTTGATAAAATATTTCGGTGCCATTTGAAGATATCAACAAAGCGTCTTAGAACAGGAAATAGGTGATTGTGTCGAATTGGGCCCGATTAAATGAATTGGTTCCACATAGACTTGGTAACTATTTTACCCGTACGCCTAGGGCTAAGTCAATATTGCTATAGTCATATAGTTGAGGCCAGTCGTAGCGTGTGACTGTAGCCGCGACAGGTTGTGAGTTTCATTCTTACTCGAGGAAATTAAATATTTAATATTTTAATTTATTCGCTCTGGTGTCGAGGCAGAGCGCAACGTTGAGTTGCGCCACCTAACACCTAACTACCACCAAACGGAGTGTCTTATCACTAGGTTCCCTCTGCCTACCCTGTTGTGTGCGGTGTACAGCGTGAAGCTATAAAAACACCAATTATTTCATCAAAAGTGGTTGACAAGAAATGAAGACGCGACTAAATTTAAAATCAGATAACATGTTTATTGATTGTAATTAAATAAATTTAGATGTTAATGTGTTATGTAAGTAGGATTATGCGAAAATAATTTCAAATATGAGGACTTTAATTTATTTAGAATCTTTACAAAAACTAACACAGTTTTTTGTACTTTATATTTAAAAAATGAACATGACATAAACTTAGGTTGCCTATTGCCGCCTACAATTAATGTATCTTTACTTGTGATAGAGGCGACATTAAGCAACATTAGTTAACTTCTATCTAAAATCAAATTACAAAAATATTGAATGCAATTTAGCTACAATTAAAATTAAATTTAGCATCATTACACATTCAATTTAATTCTTTAAATAATTCTATGACAACGAAATATATTTGAAATGTTACAAACCAGCGGAACGAGATCGTTAAGAACTTGTTTTATTTTTTGTTCATACTTGGGCCAGTGACTTAAGCGGTGGACCTCTAATATTTGGCCTTGAGAAATAGGAATTTACGTGTGCCCTTATAGTGGAAGTCGCTAGCGAGTGCGTTAACGGTTGATTGCATAATATAGAGGGAGTAACATTGCTACATCGAAATAAGCGTAGGGCCTTCGTAGGTATTTTTAAATTTGTGTCAGCAATTTGAACATGTTTATATTAATTTTAAATACAACAACATTAAGTTATTAGTTATATAATAATATCAATAATATTTTTTTGAAACATTACTGTCCAAACATTGCCTATTAATAATCCTTCTTCCAGAACATAATGGAGATAGGGTAGAAAGAAATAACTTATTGCTAGTATGTTCCTGAAAAATAGTCATTTTTGACTCTACAATGATATTGCTGAATCACTAATAAAAAAAATAAAAATATACCTTAACTGGCTTAATTTCACATTTATAAAAGTGGCATGACATTTGGAACTACATAAAATTTATTAAATTTTGGTCTTAGAATTGAGCATATTTTAATTATATCATTATCGTTTTTACATAAATTTCAAGTGTATTTAAATAAAAGGCAATTACTAAACATCTAGTTAGAAGATAACATCCACTCCATTAAAAAATCCAATATGGGAAATAAAAAATAAGGTTACTAGTTACATTAACAGCTTAGATTACCTATATGATTGTAGATCTTGATCATGTAATCATCAATATAATTATCGCCTATAAAACAAAGCTAACTTGGTAATCAATTCAAACCTCTATTCCTGAAAGTTATGGTACAAAAGGATTCTACTGGAAGGACTAGGCTGAAAGGACAAAGTACTTAAAGCATTATAAAAGCACCACTAACTTGTGAGTGAGAAATTGGGACTGAACTAGCCCCAAGCATTTATGATATTTATATATCTGCTTTGGAAAGTGCAAGACAATGAAATGATAAAAAAAATAACGCCGCGGTTAGTTTATTTAGTACCAGTAACATGAAAATGAACATAATTTTAAAATAAAAGACAAAAATACTTAAATATAAACTGTAAAGATGCCACAAGCAGCCCGTTCCCATGAACTAGCCAGTATGCAAATTAATTATCAATTCAAATTTATACAAAATATGTAATAACATTATTTTTAGATACTCAGAGTGGGTTACATTTTAATATTAAAAAAGGTGAGAAGATTCTCTATGATATCTTAAATTCCTCATATTATACAATAGGTACTCCTTTTTTCTCTTTCTGTAAATTATATTGATGAAATTATTTTAATTGTAATTCATAAATTAAAATAGTGTTATGTGATTATTGCACCCACAACTATTGCATTAAAGAGTTACTGCAGAATCACGGCCATTTTTTTTAAACACATGTTAGGTAGGTCAAATAGATGTTAGGTATACATATGTTATCAGGTTTTTAAATTTCGAAAATTAATTTTGTATTGTCTACTAATTATAATTAAAATAAAGGTCTATTTTGTACTTTTTTTTACACTATAGGATGGTATAAAAATGACCAAAAAAAAAACGAATTTAGCAGGTAGAGTGTACTCAAAGCCGACGATATCATACTATGATAATTATATTCTTTCAGTTGGACCGTTCAATGTGCGGCGTTTAGTTCCGCCAGTCTTAGAGGAAAACGGAGTGTCTTAAGTTGCCATATGTGCGGGATACACCGTAAAGCTGTTGTGCCATCTTCGTCCAATGAGGTCATATTTTGTAAATGCACACGACAACCACAGGTTAAAAATCTCATTATAATAAAAGTAAAAATATATTTTTACTGTTAATGTACTGTATTTATTCGTTCTTTTTTATATAGGAGAAACTTCTTTGCATTCCATTTATTCACAGTGTGGGTGCCCTTCGCGTTGCAGGCTGAAAGCTGAAGGCGTGAAGCAGTTGGAGTAGCCTGATTCAAAAGTAATGACCGCAATAATTTATCATCAATTTTGCTCTGCCTACTTTACTTTACTAAAAATTATGAATAATTTACTTATCTGATCAAATATTTGAGAATTAATTATATTTATGTTAATACAATACAAATGTACATTTATTAAATATGCACATATTTATAATATGTATAGTATGTCGCTTAAAATATATTTTTCTACTCTTCAAAAAGGACATACGAAATGAATGCCTTATATAAGACAGGATCTATTAAAGTGGGTGTATTTGAATATTAATATGGTTTCATCTATCGCATAGTTTTAAAAAAACTTCCTATTTATTTTCTTAATTTATAGTGCGGTGTTGAGTTTCGCAGTTCAACACATAATGGCGTAAACTCTGGCGGAAAGCAAAGAACGGAGTGTCTTAGCGCTTTTTAATAACTAATTCACAAAATCAAATGAGGCCGTTGTGACGCAGGGTCACAATGGTATGTAACTGTAAAACGGCGGCTGTGGGTTCGATTCCCACTTGGGGAAATGAATTATAATTTCATTTCATCGCCCTGGTACCAAGAAAAAGGGCGACGTTCCGCCACTCAACACGCAATGCCTCGAAAATTCGGCGGAAAGTGGAGAACGGAGTGTCTCAAGTCTCAACAATAGTTTCTCACACAATCTGGCTTCAGTGCTATATACAGCGTGAAGCTGATGAGGAATTCACAAAATATAATTTCATTATTAAATACTTAATTAAACTTACTTAAAAATAATCGGGCATCATATGGAACTTGAAAAATAATATAATTATATTTAACCGGTTTGTACTTTTTCTGAAATGTGCGTTAATACGTTCTCAGTAATATTCCATTCGGGCATGACAGTGTTCTTAAATCTATACATATAAATTAAATTGTAGCTTCCTGTCTATGATTTAAAAATAAATCTTTTTTTAAGTGCATATAGAAATAGATATTAACGAAACACTAAAACAAACAAATTTAAAATTTTTGCCTGTCTGTCTTTCGG
The DNA here is from genome assembly GCA_013403645.1 of Heliconius nattereri. Lineage (NCBI taxonomy): Eukaryota > Metazoa > Arthropoda > Insecta > Lepidoptera > Nymphalidae > Heliconius > Heliconius nattereri. The sequence goes on from JAAIXI010000237.1 coordinate 9,122,985, forward strand.
TTTGTCCGGACTAATTTTCGGAACAGCTGAATCGATATTTGTGCTTTCACTAAAAGAGAAGAGTGGATTGTGGAGAAATATATAGGCTACCTACCTAGAACGGTATGAAATAACTAAACATTTTTCTATACAATACGACATATTTTCCGTACAAAATCAATAAAATCACAAAAGATTTGTATTACCCGCACTGTCTATTTTATATTATATTTACAAAGCATATAATAGTATAGATAACCTTATTAAAACAAACTAATTATCACTTCCAATTAAATAATATTAGACAAATATTCGTAAGTTCAAGTGGGCGAAGCCACGCGTGGGCCGCTAGTTAATTATAAATTAATTATAACCAGATAATATTTTTTATATAATGATAACAATGTATCTTTGTTATTATGCCGTAAAACATAAAATCTAGATATAAATTTCTAAAATAAAATAATTTCTAAGTGTTTTTAAGCTCTACGCTTAATGCTCTACATCAGTACCGTAAATAGATAATAAATAACAAATATATATTTCTTCATAAAGACTTGTAAACACAACCATAATGATCTATTGATAAAAAAATAATAGCTAATTAAATACTTACCGGTGGAGAATTATTGTAAGACACACGTTGATTATCAACAGACGAAGAGATGAGCGGCTCATGCTCCTCAGCACCGGCGGTCATTTTGAAGTAATTAAAAAATCCAATACAATCCAAAGAAAAAATATTTACTATTTTATATAAAATGTCTAAGCTATCACAGTCATGTTAACATAATTTTTCAAAGAAACACGCGGTTTTTCAAATGTGGTATGGCGGGATTTGTGACAGTGCGTGCGCGCGATGCGTTAGGTGAGACGGTGCGCCCGGAACTGTGGGCTGCGCTCCCACTCAGCTATACAAACGACGCATTTGTCGTCGCTTGTTTCATTTACCTTCTTGAAGTCACTACTTTTGAATAATAATATTTGATTTGTTATTAGATAAGAGATAACGTCAATTAGAATATGTATGCAGTTGGTTTATTTTTTCAGTTTGGCTGTATCCCACATAGCAGCGTATAGTAGGGAAAGAGAAGTGTAGTTTAGATACCTCATTCCCCAGTTTTTGTCCATTTTGCAAACAATGCGTGTTGAGTGATTGCGTGGTGCTCAACCCCGAATTGTCTATTCTATGTTGGTATTTTATTATTATTATTTTTTTCTTCATTTCTTTTGAGACGAATATTTTACTTTACGTTTTAGCATGTACAATCGGACAATCCAATTTATAATGCAAATAGTATAATTTTAATATTTTTCTGTCTCTTTTTTTAATATCTTCCTGTTTCTTTCTATTATATATTAACATTAAGCTTTTAGTGTGGTGTGCTCGATATACTTACTAACACCACTTTTCAATTTTAAAAAAAAACAAAACATTGAAGTATGTAAATGTTTATTAAAAAAAACATATTTAATATAGAAAATAACTATTCGGTAAATTATATATACAGTATTTAAATGAATATCCTTTATTTGTTTTCGTACGATTACACATGACACATGAAAAAGGAACTATTGTATGTAGACTTGAGATGGTTGATGAGCCTTAATATTAAAATGCTTCATAAATATGGCTAACATATTTGAGAACGCCAGATTATTCATATTATATATATAGAAATCAATAATAAATATTTAAATATAACCAAACTAAAAATACGCAGTTTATAGAAACATCTCTTTAATCGTTTTTTTTTAATATAAAATGTGAATAATCCAGTGTTACTATGAGACTTAATTTGATGCTAGTGTAATATAATATTAGAACTAATAAACTTATAAAATACGCAATACATAACCTACACAATCAAAAATATTTGGTGAATACTCTTACAAAGCCGGAGCAATCAGACAGCAATATATTATATTAATATTAATTTAATATAAAAATATTATAAGTATGATGAAAATGACAAAATCACATTATAAGATATAAAGCTAAAATAACAACAAATTTTATAATATTAATTATTACAAAGAGATTTACAAAGTTCTAACCGTTTTTGAGATCTAGGTTATAACAAGCGCTCGCATGCTTCGCTTTTAGCAGGTCTTAGTGGACGTTGAAATAAGATAATTTATTTTTAGTTAAAACCTTGTTTAAAATATTGTTTTATTTATTTATTATTTGATTAAATTATATAAATACGCAACGATTATAATTATTGTATGCAGGAAATTGAGCCCACATCCTTCGCACTAGCAATCAAAAACTAATAATAAAAGTCAATCAAAAATTCTTCAACCAAAACGAATATAACTGAATATATTGACAAACTATTTAAACGTCCACTAAACATCTTAAACTATACATTAGCCAGTAAACACTTATTTACATTGCACTATTGCTTCTCTTACGTCGACTTAAAAATATTTTTTCGGTTATTTAGCACTGTATAGGAAGAATCGTGTTACAATTTATGAAATACATGTAATGTTTGGAAACTATTTTAAATATATTTAGATTCTGTTAATCATCGACCTATGATAAAAGTGATCTAACTCGAAAAATGCATTTTCTGGAACGAACACCACACGTTACAAGGTCTGTTTTTAGGCAAAATTATAGAGTTTTTGAGTTAAATCACTTTTATTGTAAGTTTACGATATTGATTGTAAGATAGTAGGTACTAAATATGGCTAGGTCACAATAGTTTTCATCGAGTCATTTGGCTAATTCATGTTTCGACTGGAATCCATTAACAATGGACGTCGTTATTACAAGATATCAATTACAATAGTTAGAATTTTATTACACAATAACCTCATTGCTAAGCTCGCTATCGATATTTGCCTTAAATGTATCAATTACCTGAGGCAGCAAAATGACAGTCGACACCTCATCCGTGTTGATACATTCATCATTTATATTTACTTAAATATGTGTCAGTTTAATACGAAGAAAAGAAACAAATTCAAATAAAAATATGGACGACTCAGCGATATGAAGCTTCTCTTTATAGAACTTTAAAACCATTAAGATATAATGGTTTTTAAGCATTTCTTCATTCTAAAATATTAATATAAAGAAAATGACATAAAAATTAAACGGTTTTAAATAGATTTCGTTAAAGAAAGTAAGTGTATTTGTAAAATAAGAACCTTTATAATTCTATTTTAAGCAACGCATTGTCATCATTCATACAAACCGACAACAAATATTTGCCTTGTTTCATCTGGGACAGATAAGAGCAGTGCTACTTAGATTTGAATATAAAGAAATACTTATTCAAATTGATATGATACAGACACAAAAGTTACGAAATTACCATAGGCATGAAATTGTCTTTTTTACCGACTTCTGTAAAAGGAGGAGGTATAAATTTGACTGTCATTTTTTTATGTTTGTTACCTTACAACTTTGAACTGGGTGAACAGATTTTAATGTTTTTTTTTTATTTGAAAGCTGGTGCTTCTAGTGTGGTCTCATTTAATTTGGTCCATTTTTGAGAATGTTATCCATGAGAAAATCTTAAATGTACATTATGTGCGCGACAAAAGGCCGAACAACGCAACATCACTTCAACCAATTTCTATGATTTTTTTATTTTTTGTTTTTTATTTTATTTTTTTTTATTTTTGTTCAAAAAAGAAACATTAATATGAAGACACCCCACATAAACATTCTATTAATTATTGTTATATTTTAAACTATTAATATATAAAGAATTCAAATAACAGATAAAGTAAAGGAATACCGTCAAAATATGAAACTAATCACTTGGAATTAGAAAAGTGATCTTTAGTTGCATTTCTAAGAGATTACAAAGTAGGAGTCAAAGTAGCTGCTAACTAGTTTATTTCACTTTAAAAAAAATAACATAAGGCTTGAGTTCCAACCAGTTGAATTTTAGTTCCAAAGGGGATAAAAATCTGTGTTAATATTAGGCCGCGTTATTTTTATAACCGCTTATCCATTTTATTATTAGAATTAGCAATATTTTATTCTGAACTTAAAAGATATAAAATAATATATTCACCATTTATAATTTTTAGTCCTCATCAACGTATATAGGTTACTGGTGGATATTATTTAAGATACATTGATCAAGGCTACATATTAAATCTTTACACATTACAAAAAAAAATACCCACTAAGTAATGGCACATCCAAAGGAATAACGTAATATTTCGTTGGCGTCAACATAGGAACTTCTAAATTTAAAAAAATACAGGAAAAATGTCACAAAAGCGACGTGAATACTTTAAAAAGGGTACTAAGTTCATCATTGCGCCACTAGATAGAGGAACACTTCAAATAATCATTTTCACTGAAAAAATCCCAAAAATTTCATTTACAAGGTCCTGCACCAACGCCCACTAAATGTTAATAAAAAGTCAGCACTAGCATAAATGACTAATTGCATATTAATAATGTATGCAAAGAAAAGTAGTATATTTGATATAATTATGTCAACCTGACCACAACCCGCTCATATGACTTGTTCTCAGATATCTACGCGACCGCGTATAACATTAGGTAATATTTTTAGACATGCACAAAAAAAGACAAATTGTTTACTCTAAAAAATATAAGGAAAATCTTTTTAAACGGCCATATTATAATATCTCCCTTTTGGCAAACAAACGAGTTCACCTTGCAATTATTATCTTAGTAAATATGACCATGTTTTGGTAAATGTACTTTCGCACGTTTAAGTACCCACTTTCGAGGCCTATTGCATTTTTTTTTGATTTACGTAATTAATACGATTTATCATTGTAGTGGGAAACATTTGGTATCATCAAAAAGGAGAAATTTAAGCAACAAAAAATATATATTTAGTTGATTATTTGATCAAGATATTTTTAAACATCATCTATCTTTGTTTATGTAAAGTCTATCCTAAAACAATTTAATGCAAAGAAAACTTATATTGTTTCTTTTAAAATCTAAAAGGTTCTTAAATTTTTCTAATAGGTTCTTTTATTTTTTTAACAAGTTCATTTATTTTTCTAACAGGGTCTTTTTATTTTAGTTAGCAATCATGACTCAGCCATATCTAGCACTAGCATACATAGAGACAATTTCTCCTTATTCTATTACAAAACCCATTTATATATTTAATTTTACTATAAACATTTACTGTAGCATCAAAATTAAATATAAAACTAAATCAATTAAAAACTAGTCGTGAGCTATAATATAAATACAATTCAAGTGAACGTCGGTACTGTCCATTTCAAGACACCATGAGGTAGCATGAAGTTTTAATTAATAATATACTTAAAGAAATTATTATAATTAAGATGAGTCTGCGATATAATACTGCTACAACTATGACATCTAACGCATAACAGGACTTTAAAAAAAACGCTATTATAAATGAATCATCCCATTTGCCGATGAGACCATTGTCCTAAATAACATGCGGAACAAAAGATAACAAAGTAGCGATTTAAATCGAACTCATTCGATTTTTTATATACCAAAATCATAAAAGCTCGTCCACCCGAGATAAATGGTAAATCCTATATTTCACTTAGTAATTTATAACATATTATTGAAACTTTTACATGGCATTATTAAACCAATATTGTTATATAAATTTTACAAGCCCGTAATGTATTAATTTGGGTCAACGGCGACGGTCTCTACATCACATTTTCATAATTAAAATCTTAAAACTCTTATATAGATAGTTTAGATCTGATTAAAATTTAGTTATCAAGACATCATCCTTTATAGAAAAGAATACTGGTGAAACATAATATCGATAAAATTACGTTATCATAGTGTTGAAATATCTATATTTCTAGCAGTTTTACTTAAGAAAAAAAAAATCAATGCTTGTCACATTTCTTATCAACATTCGATATTCTAACATTTCATTTACTATATTTTATTACTGCTGCCGTTTTTTATATTCAATAACGAATTTTAACCATAATAACAGTAAACCTAAACCACTCCGCAAAATGATCGGTCTTTCTAAACCTAACGCGGCGCACACTGTTGCCATTTTACATTTAACATAAAAACATGATGTATTTTGTTTATAAAAATCATAATTTTGAAACAAGTACAGTACGTTCAGCGAATCGCGGCCACCCTGAAGCTAGGTGTAAATTCTATTTTTATTATTTATAGAAAAATCGTAGTCAGGATTTTTCTTACGATTGATTATTTTATTCCCGAGTGAACAATGCCCTAAAGTTCAGAAAACTTAAATTCAGGGCAGCTATGAATCGACCGTACTGTAATATAATAACATAAAATTCTTTTATCTTGCAGATTCGCAAAATGATTATCACAGCCTAAAATGACCGTCGCTCGCTAAAAGTCCTATAGTCTAAAAAATCACACAAAAGTTAACATATCTATTACCGACACATAAATTTAATTTTTGCTAAATATCAATGTTAATAATTTCGTTTAATTATAAATTTATAACACTACAAGTCACTATATTATGTATATTATATGAAATGCCAAACTTGAATAACCATAACATCTAGAATGACATTGATACAAAATCGATTATATATTTTCATTTAAATATTGATTACATTAATAAATATCGATTATTCAATACAATAATGATATTTGCTAAGTTTGTTCATACTAAGTTAGCCTATGACTTGTTTTTTGATAGGATTATTAATTAGCTAACACATTAATTCAAAATCGGTAATATTGGTCTATTTACACGTGAAAAAAATTAAACTGCATGGCTTTCAATTTTTGTTTTTTAAATTTCGTTATTTCGTTAAATTAATTTAAGTTTTGTTTATATATTCTGTTTTATTGTTCTAATTTTTATTATTTTGTAATCATTATAGTGAATTAACAAAACGAATTATTTTTTTAACATATTGTTCTAGACATAATTTTATAAACGGACACTACATTTCTTATCTTAAGATGGAAGATGTAATATCGATATTTTATCGATTTTTTCTCTATTGAAGTTATTAATATTGACAAAAAGAAATTAAATACCACACTAAAGTGACCAGTCTACAATAGGGCAGTATTATATTATCTATATAAATGTAATTATATGCTAGAGAATTCGGTAACATTGATTTATAATCTATTTATATATTAAAATTTTAATATTAGCCCTTGATATTTCGAATAAATGAGGTGCTTTGAGCAATATTTTCCTTTTTTCAATTTGTTAAATAAAAAATAACTGTTATGTAACAAGCGAAAAATCAAGGTTATTAACTGTACTGTTACAATAAGTGTTACTTTTTCAAATTTGTATATAGAATATAACATATATTCTTATTTGTGAAATTATTATTTTAACTATTGTTATTACAAGAAGATTGTGGTGTTGCTATATGTAAACTAAGCCAGTTACTATTCTTTAATCTCTACTAAAGAATTCAAAATCATATTGCCGAATTAATTATTCAATTATTGTAATAAATATCAAGTTACAGTATTTTTTGAATAAATTGATTGATTTGACAAAAACTCAGTATATGTTATACAATAAGTTATTGTTTTTATAATACATATATATATATATATATATATATATATATATATATATATATATATATATATATATATTGGTTTTAACGAAAGCGAAATAGTTTTAGTTAAAAAATATACTGAGTATTTATCAAAATTTTCATGTATATAGAACAATACAGTAACTACTACACTAGGAATAAATTACTTCTATTTTTAAATGGCTTCTATTGCATCAGTTATTTAAAGTTAATAATTATGAAGCAAAGCCAAGGAATTCTAATAATTTGTGATTTTTCATTTTAACTGTATATTTTTTGTGTTTGTGCTAAAGTAGAACAATTTAACATACATACTAGGGATGCTCGATGTTAGAAAATCATCGACGTTGACATCGATGTCAACGATGTAACGTGATGTTTTAACATCGATCGATGTAACGTTAAAACATCAATGTTTTAACATCGAAGCTAAAGCATCGATGTTAAAACATTGATATTTTAACTGATAACATCGATGTTCATCGAAAATCGATGATCATCGGGCATCCCTAAATTATATACATTTTGTAAATCATTAAGTATTTTACATGATTTATAAAATATACATTATATTCATCGAACCTATGTACCTTAAAGAGAAAAACAACTTTTCTTGCCTTTAATTATTGAACATAGCAATATAATAACAACTGTCAACATTATGAACTATATATTTATATGTATGTCATATTACATCCTATTTTAATAGGAGAATTATTCTGAAATTTTAATATTATACTGAAAATATAGTGCCCATAGTGTGTCGTGGCGTGGCATGGCGGCAAACTTTTTGACTATAAACGCGACAGTTATGGGTTCAATTCCCACCGAAATTATAATTTTCCTTTTTTCGCTTTGACAAAGCATGGTGTTGACTTCCATCACTCAAAACGCAACGTCTCGAAAATTTGCCGAATCGCCTTAACACTATATACAAAAAATATTAAATATGAATTCATCAATTAAATTATGATTTACATTATAAATAAGTATCATAATTTATATTTGCAGCACTTAAAAAATCTCTAAACGTTCAAAAGCACAAATACAACAATATAATAATATTGCATAATAAACCTAATTAATTTTATTATATTTAAGCAAATTGAGCCTCACTGTTCGCTTGACACTTGTGTTTTTAGATGATTACACTGAGTTTTCACTTTGCAATTAGTTCAACACTTTCCACTTGTGGTTCTTTAATTTAGATATAAAATTCTTTAGAAAACGTATAAAATGTTTAACGTAGCGGGACTCGTACCCATGCCCAATGTCCAAAAGCTCAAACTACTAATCCATACGTTCACGTTCAATAAACGAATACATTAAGAATTTCGATCCAATATTGTTACAACTTATTTACGTTGTTAGATAGAACCTTTATGAACGTTTTTGACTTTTTGATAATAACAAATCATATGACTTAGTGGTCAGAGACTTGGACACCACGAGGAGCAAGTTCGATTTCCATTAAGTTTAAATTTAATCGTTTTCCAAAAAAAAAATCTATACTTACTGTGGAATAACGTTTTTAAAACGGCGTTAAAATCCGTGTCTCTTTACAAAGTTTGCGGCGTATGTTTAGACGGCTGCCTTTTCAGCCGTCTACTGGGTCATTGTCAGTTGTTCTTGTCCAAATTGTGGAGTGCCCAGTTCACGGAGGCGGTCCACGAATTCTTGACTGCTTCTATGAATTTGAGACGAAAGTGTTCTAGCGCTTTCTCTTCTGACAGATCCATTACCTTTAAAATAATTATATTATTGGTTAGTATATTGTAATAAAAATGTTTCTTAGCCAGAAAAAATATTATATTACAACAAATAGTTAATCAAATAAAAAAGATTTAATAAAGTTGTTTGTGTATTAAGGAGGAATGCCCGTTTATAGCGCAGACCAGTAGTCAGACAGAGATCAGTATAAAAACATTCCACTCCCAAATTCCCCCCCAATTTTTGAAATATTTGTGGAGTGGCCGAACTCAACGCTATTTTACCTATAGAGCCATCGCCTTTACATTTAGACCAGCTCCTGATTTATTTATATAATTTAAATTATGTTGATAAATATCAACAGTTATAACAGTTTACAATTTGGGTGTTAAAACTCACCAATGTTTCTCTAAGATATTGTAGGTCCTTCTCCGAACTAAGCTCAGGTAGACCAGTTGAGATCATCATCGAAAACAAAGACAGGATTAAGTGCCCATGCTTACGGAGTATTTTGAACGCCTAAAAAAATAATATTATCAACAGTAGAAGATAAGATCTTATAGAATATAACTATTCGTAAATTGCATTTTTTGTAGATTCATGCTATATCCCGCACACAGTAAGGTAGGCAGAGGGAAGCAGAGAACCTAGTATTTTTAACATATGTATAGATTTTTTTTATATATGTATAGATAGCGATTAAAAACCTAAAATCAACATATCATTAATTTAAGAGATACATAATATAATATAATAATTAGAACAAACCGTTTCACACAGATCTCTAAATATTTTAAATTCCAGTTGTTCCTGTACTCCACCGCGTTGGCCCCTATTTATAACGTGAATAAAATCGTGGGTCAGCACGAAGGGCACTCGTTCACGTTTGAACCCGTACTTCTGTTTGAAGTGGCCTAGGAAATGACCGAAGTCGATATGGAATAACTGAAAGAGTTTTTGTTATTAATATGATGTATGGACAATTAATTAAATTACATTTTTATTTTTACAACAGGTTAGTAAGTAATATAATTATGTAAAATAAATTAAAATAAGAATATTTTTTTCTTAAAGATAAAATAAATGTTTAATTTGAAATATATATCATTGAACAATAACAAAGTATTTTTAAACTTTATTTATTCATAATATTTGTTATTGCATTATGTAAAAAAAGATGGAGGACAGGTCTACAGTATAATCAAGTGCTTCATCCGCTTGGCGGGAACGCGCATGAAAATATGTTTTTACGACATTATTTTACAAATCTTTGATATTCTCGAATATGTTATACCTATATAAATATGTTATACATATATACCTCCCTTTAAACCAATAATATAATCTATTAACACAAATACATTTGTAAGTATATACCTGTCCACTCTTCTTAACCATAATGTTATCAGGGTGTCGATCAGCGATACCCAGTACATAGGTAGCAACGCAGTATCCAGCACAACTCATTGTAAACTCTTCTACCGCTTTCTTAAAAGACTTCTCAGTAGGATTCTGTTTGCGGAGCCATTCTAAATAAATATAGACATATAAATTAAAATTTTCCGCCCAATTTTCGGAACTATTCGAGTTGAGCGACGGAACGAGCAAATTAACATAATTCAATCCCCTGACTGGTCATTGAACTCACAACTTGGGGGCCCTATTTTTTTGTAGTTTGTTTTAGATATATTTAAGGAACATATATAGAAAAATAAATCATTAATATATTTTAATATTCCAGGAAATTTTAAATCATCCAGCAAAACCTCCACTGGCAACCGTTATCTAAGAGTTAGTTGTTAGTTATATGCGTTAATGTATTAAGTTTTTTATTAAAAACATTTTTCTGAGTAGGGTTTGATAGTGTGAACCCACAACTACCGTCACAATGACTTATATTATTATTTATAATAATAAAAGCTTTTTGTATTTAACTAATTAATTAAATATATCAATATAAAATATACATAAACTTACGGAATAAATTAGCCTTTGAAATAGTAGACGCGGCGTTAAACAGCGCGCTTTGTTTTTGTATATTAGCTACTGTTTCCGCCTCATCGACCACTTCGATCATTCCCACCTCGTACTCCATAGAGATACAATTATATGGATTCAATCTGAAAAATAAAATGTTTTTTTTTCTTACTGTGGTCTTATTTTAAAAGCAATCTTTAAAGCATTTTTAAAATTTACTTTAAGCCCAACAATTTAGAATTATAATTTTTATACGCATGCATAGTTATAATATTGTAATACACATTTTATTTAATTAATTGCACTATCGTACCAAGGCAAAACGCGTCTTTGAGTTCCGTCACTCAAAACAGAATGCCTCGAGCCGCGGAAAACGGCGAACAGAGTATATTAACACTATAAGCAAGAAAGATTTCTTCGCTTACTCTTCTCTATGCGGAATACGACGTGAAGCTAAAATTTTTTTTAAAAGGTACCTAAAATCATATCCAGCATTCTTCCACAATCTGTCCATTATTCTTAACATTTGCAATGTGAACATGTCCTGTCTGAGATCATCACCTATTTTCAATATAATACGTATGTTAGATCCCGTTGGGTCCACATTTTCGAATTCGAGTAGTAATGGCCGCATTTTACTGTCCATCACTCTACACCGCTCCGGGCTGGAAATTAATATTATATTTAATATATAATGTAATAACAAAAAGTTATATATGCGAACATGTTTTTTTTTTATTATATCACGCCAATCGTTTCTTTGTAACCTTAATTATTTCGATTTCACGTCTTGGGCGATATCGCAGATATCGAAAGTTAGTATAGTATTTTACATAAATCAGTCTACTTACACTATTTTCTTACAAACTAAACTCGGTATGAGTGGAGATACAAAATCGCATAGCGTTTCGAGGCAATGTTGCTCTTGCAAGTGTTGATTGAGGGCCGCTCGAGCTTTTGAGATTTCTTTCTTCTTGCGAATACATTGACTTGCCCCTGAAAAAAAATATTTTTTTTTTAGTTCAGTTTGTGTCCTGCATAGAGTTGCATAGACAGAGGGAACCTGGGAACCTATTGTTGAGTGTCTTAAGCCTGTAGCCATTTATATATAATATATCTTTTCTCCACTTTCTCCTGGATTCTGGAGGCATTGCAGGTTCGGTGCTCATAAACATAATAATACAAAAAAATGTTTGTCTTATAAATTATAAAGGACATAAAATGAACAAATAATAATAAATTAATATTTAAAAAATTACATTTAAGTTTGTCCAAGCAGGTAATCTGTCGCATTAAACTATTAATGTGGTCCTGACAGCCGCGGCAATACGCCTCTAGTACTAAACCAAACCGCACCGATACAGCTGGCACGTGCATTTCCGACCTAAAAAAAATATAAAAATGTATACATAATGTCATACATATTTTGAGATTTTTGAGTCATTTTTGCGCAATATTCTTCATTATATTTATTTTATATATTGTAACGAAATATAAAAACATTTAGAAATTCTAACAAATTACCTCAAATGCCAGAACAAATAATGTCCAATGGTCATATTATTGAAGGCGCGTTGCAGTAAAAACACTGATAGTTCACACATTAAATACGACTCGTGTTTTAGAGCTTGAACTAATTGTAGGAGGTAGAGGAGCAGATCTTCGTCACTGAAAGAAAAAAAAAAATGTTATCTGTTAAAAGGTATAGTTTCTGTATAACAAATTTTAATTGGGGCCATTGTGGCGCTGTTATATAGCGTTTGACTCTAAACGGGACGGTGATGGGTTTATTGATGGGTTGTTCCCTCTAGCATGGTAGCCTGGTAGACACAGGATTTAGCAAAGTAAGTAGATTGACTTTCCACTCAATCGCGTTCAATTAGACGCTGTTGCGTCACTCAGTGGACTCAGTCACCTGATGTTGGCCAAGCACTTGACGGCGAAGCTGCGCACGGCTGCGTCGGCGTACGCGTAGTCGAGCAGCTCGAGCGCGCTCTCGACGCGAAGCGCCGGCCATGCCCCCAGCATACGCGCTACGCGCGCCGCCTCCGCGCGCTCTGTCCACTCCACGCACGACAGCAGCTTGGGCAGCAGCTCGGGCGCGTTCACGCGGAAGTACTCTCTGCAAGTTAATGACGAAGTGTGATATAATCTGACAAGGGGTGCAGAGAATTTCTAAAAACACCTCACCTCACTTCAAAAGGTCATGTATATTATTTCAGAAATGATGTCTTAATACCCGGACACACCGGGCACATACAGTTTCCCCACTTTCCGCCGCATTCTGGAGGCATTGCGTGTTAAGTAGCGGAATGCGCTGGTCTTTACTATATATAAGATACTAAAAAAATATATCGATCTATGAAATAAAAATCAACAAACCTCGAACCCCATATATTTTTTTTCTCCTGTTCATGCATTTCATACATAGGATCCTTCTCAGCAGTCGCTCTAAGTTTCTCAAAATCCTCACTAAGACGGCCCATTGCGTCCGGAGAACCATTTTCTAGTTGATCTGCATATGCTTTTACTGCTTCTTGTTTTGGAAATAATATTGGGTACTGACAGTCGTAGCTGAAATTAATTATTGATATTTATAAATTTAATTTACTTGATTATTAATATGGATAAACTATTCATATGAACCAAATTACTTTTTTTTCAACGTTACGCTGTATGTCGCATGGAGCAGGGTAGGCGGAGGAAGCCTAGTGTGACACTCCATTCTCCACTTCCCATCGAATTCTGGAGTGACAAACGCAACGCTTTTGCTTCTCAACACCAAAGAGGAGAAATGAAAGATGTTATTTCTCTGGCTGAGAATCAAACCCACAACGGTCGCGTTTATTTTGTGATCCCTGCACTACCACAGCTTCAACGATCAATTTAATTCTAAATAATCCACTATTATAGCTCTTAAGTTATAATAACAAAATGACTCTCACTTAGAAAATCTAACTTGTAGAGCTGCACAGGATTCCGAAGGGTTAGCAACCACTGTTCCTAAGGGATGTAACAAGAGATCATCCCCTTGCGTCTCGTCAGCGACGTGGGGCCACATGAAGAGGGTCACTCCATCTGTTCGTAATTGTTCCTTGTAGTCAAATATCATTGTGTTTGCCCACGCTAGCTTGTTTATAGCGTCCTGCAAAAAATATATATATTGGAAGAAAATTATTCCCGTTAGGTAAAGTCATATATTTTCATGGTTTTCTATTTAACACAACAAAATAATCACAACTTTTTTTTTTATCTCTTTTTATTTAGGGACTTTTTAAGTAAAGTGGATAAAACAATGTCAGTCCCATCGTTCCCTTAAAACGTAACTAAAATACTAAAATACTTACTTGCTAAAGTAAATTTTAAACGTATTTAAATACACTATTTAACCTTAAACTTATACAACCATCTAGCTACAACAGAATTTGGTTTAGACAGCACACATTGAAAAATTCCCAAATCCAATGTATTTATGTTGAAACGACAACATAATTTTCGACGAGCCTCGGCATTGAGAACACATTCCACCAAGAAATGGTGTACATCTTCATCTATCTCACACAATTCACATTTTGGAGACATTACTTTTTTCATGAAAAAATCAAATTTTCTTAGTGGCATATGACCAGAACGAAGCGTAACAATTTGTTGATCACAACTTAATTTATCTTTTTACTGTTTACACCTAATCTTAAAACATATGATCTCAATAATAAGCCAATACACTAATTATGTTAAAAAAATATATCAAAAAAATAAAACAACTTACTTTATTAGCATCCTTCCGCCTCTTATTCTTGGCTTTAGATATTTCATATATGACAAAGCAAAGCCTCGCCATCCGGGGTACATTTGACACTTTAATTGGAAACTGTAACTCCTCGTCCCATTGAGCTTCTCCTACAGAGGAGACTACCGCCACTTTAGTCTTTTGCGGTTCGCAGAGTGACTTGCCACCATGGTAGATACCAGCTTGGCATATAACCTGTTTGTAAAAAATAATATATATATTTTTCGTCTTGTTATAAACAAGTGCTTAACAATTTTCTATTTCTCTATTAGAAAAGCGTTGAATGCAGTTTATTTATTTTGTATATTTATGAGAAGTTAAAAATATTGTGGAAATTAAAAAAACAACTTTATTTTGCTGATGTGAACTTGTCACGAAATAAAAAAAACCAGCTAGCTTTAGGGCGGCCACGACTCGTCGACCGCACTGTATAAAATAGGCTATATTATATTTATATACGTTATACAAGAATAGTCTTACCTCAACCAACCTCCCAGGATCGACGTTAAGTCCGCTAACAGTTTGTACCATACAGGAGTAATTCTTCTCTATTTTCCAAGAAGATTCATAGTTCTTCTTCTTTCTTATTGTGTTTGATTGTTCTGAGGTGAGACGCCTTCTTTCCGGTAACGAATAGTATTGGAAGTCAGAGCCCACTAAAATAATAAATAAACTAATAAATAATATATAAGTATCCATGGTGATAATAACTTATCTGCGAACATAAATATCACAAGTCCAAAGATATAAATATTATAAAATTAAATTTTTAAATATTATGTAATTTATATGTGCCTTTATTAAATTATAAAGATACTTGGCATCTAAATACTTGAGACCTGTGGCGCAACGGCGGCACTAAATCTTAACGCGATGCAGCGGTTGTGGGTACATTCCCATTTGGGGGTATCAATTATTTCCATTTCGTCGCTCTTGTAAAAATACAAAGCGCGACGTTAAGTTTCGCTATTCAATTCGCACTTATTTAACAATTACTTATACTACCAGCTTAAAAAAATTACATTATTTTCTAACAAAAATGATGTCAAATAATACTTACAAGATATTTTATCCATACTGACAGTCATGACTTGGGGCACGCCGTCTCTGGACAGCATCTCTTGGATGTACAGGAACTGTATGAGAGGGTGGTCGCCGAGCAGGTATTCTTCCCGCCCACAGACCTTTTAGTAACACAAAATATTACATTTTAATTGAAAATCTTGAAAGTTATAAGCTTTCCCTACAATTTGTTATATTTATTAATGCAATAAAGGACACATACATTTGATTTACACAACTAGTTATTAACACAAAATAAAACAAAACATGTGAAAACACAGTTATATTATTAATATTTTAGTGAATTATCAAAACTAACATCTTTTACAAAACAAGCATAAATAAAAATATAAAATAAATAAACAAAATACCTCAAATAGTAAAAAAAACAACTAACAAAGTATATACCTTGAGCACATAATTTCGCGGATGTTCTCCGCGTATGTTGAGCAAGTTGGCCTTCTTCCTGAATATACTCTCTATATGCTGCGCCGGCGTCAACAGTACTGGCACGTTCGATGTGAAGGATGTCTGAAATTAAATTATTATCTATATTTTTTATTTTTTATCTATATTTTTTATTATCTATATTATTATCTATATTTTTTTTAGCGATAGGTGGGACAGGTGTCCAGACAAAGTGCGACGTTGAGTTCCGCCAGTTGAACACTAATCAACCTTTTGTATTTAAAAATGCAAAATAACAAATATGGCAATCGTGTGATGTGTGAAAGAAAATAAAATCAACAACTGTCAATAACTGTCAATCAAATAAAAATTAAAACAGATTGTCTGTAAGCTGTAAAAGTCGAAAAAAACATGTTGAAATCCCGATTCAACCTTCAAGATAAGGAACCAACAACAGAGCCGACTGTAGAAGAAGAACAATTGGGGGAAGCGTTAGTGGAGGAGCATGTCGAAGTTGAACCATCGTATCCTGAAAGAAGGCTCAATAGATCGGAAGTCAGCGTTCGACTTAGTTTATTGGGCAAAACAGCTGAAGGAGATGGGTATTATTCTTTAAAAACAATTAGGAAATTACAAACACTTTGTAATCATTTAGTTATATATAAAAGCCAGTAGAGTTACTCTTACAGGAGCTTCCAACGGCTCCGAAGGCAGTTCTGCTGAGAATAGCCGGATAGAACCCCAACTTTTGTTATAATAACATAACTGCTATACCATATTAACTCCATACTTGACCAGTAGTTAATTTGTCGCCGAATCCAGAACTGCAATCGTCTAACCAAATCAGGAAATTAACACTCAAAATATGCCTAGTGTAAAAAGCAATTTGTTACATAGTACATAAAGTTTCAATTACAATATCATGTTTCTTTTCAGTTATACATATTTAAAGGCGACATGTACGGGCATGAGTTTGACAGAGATATCCGCCCTAAAAGCTTTTCACCATCTACAATTTATCAATGTGTCCGACAATCACTTGACTCTGGAGAACTTACAAGTTATAACGGAACTGCCCTTCCTCATACTAATACACGCTGATAAAAATCTACTACATTCAGCCGCTTTAAAGAAAATGAAATATATGCAAGTTTTCATCCTTAACTATAATAACATAACATCAGTAAATGACGTTTATCAACCAGAATTGTGCACTCTAGAAGTTGGTTTCAATAAGATTCAAAAGGTCCACTTCGATAATGAAATGCCACATATTAAATGCTTGGACTTTCGATACAATTTGATAAAAGACATATCTAACTTTGATTATCCTGAGTTAGATAGCTTATACTTGGCAGGAAATAAGATAACTAGCTTGGTAGGCATAGAAAGGCTTCAGAATTTAAGAGTTTTACATGTGAGGAACAATCCAATTAAACTGTTGAATGGGTTCGATTCTAGACTAAAGAAGCTTCAGTATATAAATCTGCGGAACTGTAAAGTATCCACTTTGAAACAAGTGAAGAAACTGAGGGTAAGTCTTAGAGTGTAAACCTGATAAATATTTATTGTTTTTATGTACTCGTTCATTTTGTGGATGTAAAAACAATTAGATCGCCCTTTATGCGCGGTGCTGAGTTCCGCCACGTAACGCGCAATACCTCCAGAATTCGGCGGAAAGTGAGGAACGGAGAACCTTAATACTAGGTTCCTCTGCCTACCCTGTTGTGGGCGGAATACAGCGTGAAGCAGATTTTTTATTTTTATCGACCTTTATTTTATTTCACATAGTACAGAATGCAAATCAATTTTGGGAAGTGTAAAACTTTCTGATAATATATGTATACACATAGTTTTATATAAATAACACTTCTTGTTTAACAAGGTACTACCATCACTAGAAACACTTATAATACGCGGATGTCCATGCATGGGAGGCACTGGCGAGGAAGAAGCTGAAGCTGGCGTGGAGGAAGAAGACCCTGAACTACGAATCGAGATGTTAGCAGCTGTGCCACGCTTGAAGAGATTGAATAAAGGAGTCGTTACTCCGGAAGAAAGGTAATGTTTTCTTATTAAAGTGCAGTTAACCAATCGAGGCTTCCCCGAAGTTAGCTGTAGACGGTTACGCGACTATTGATTTTAGGATTTAAGGCTATTAATTTAAGGATAGTAATTTTCTTCTTTTGCACAATGCGCAAATTTTGATACCTTCACACCGGTCACAATTTGTCGACCGTAGTGAATTTTAATTTATCTTATTTAGAAGTGCATATTACTAAGCTTTTTTTGAATCGAGTGTAATTATTTGCTTTAAACAAAAAAATTGCAATTAAGTGACCACGAATTTATATGTTAGTTGCCGCAATAACACTAAAAGGGTAGACCACACATAAAGCAGTTGCTACTCTGAAGGAGGTTCTAGTCCCCAAATAAGAATAATTGTAATTAATTCAGACCAGTCGTGGCGCAGAGGCACATGCTTTGTGACTGTAAAAACGGGTTGTGGGTTCGATTCCCATTTGGGGAAATGTAATATTTAATATTTTCCTTTTTTCGCTTTGGCGTCGAGGCGAAATGCGGCGTTGAGTTCGCCACTCAACACGCAATGCCTCCAGAATTGAGCGGCACTTTCGAACGGAGTGTCTTAACTGTCAATCTCTCTACAAATTCTGACATATAGGAATAAGCAGGAAGCTAAGCTACCTTATATTTTTATAATATTTTTTTTATATAATTCTGACTAATCGATAAACCTACTATGATCGAATCTATTCAATTATTATTGAAAGGATCGATTTTTAATAATAAAACATAATAGTATTTTTTTTCAAGTAAAATATAATAAATACTATTTATTTCAAGAACTGAAGCTGCAGAGCTCATTAAACAATGGATAGAAGAAGGTGAAAACGACGATGAGGTAGAGGAAGAACAACATGGTGAAGGATCTAGCACTGATTAACATTATTAACTAATTAAATTCAACTAAAAATAAATCGTTTAATTTATTTACCCAAAATGAGTGTTATTTTTTGTATTAATAAATATTACTTAAACATACAACAGTGTGTGTATTTAAATTACTGTGTATAATGTGATTATTTTATATGCAAATTTAAATTACATCATAATAGTCTTAAGCATTATCACATTTCTTATAATTTTAGTATTTTTTATCAATCTGCTGCATAGTCTGCTGATGGCAGACTAGAAGAATCTATCTATCTAGTGTTAAAACACTTAATTCTCCAGAGTTGAAAATGTTGCAATCGGTTGAATTTAATGCTGCACTTGCCAGAACAGGGAAGTGCAGATAATATATCTATACATATAATAAAATTATTACTCATCACTTGGAAGATGTATGAAGAAATCTATCATAGCCATTTTTCAATGTAATTCTATTATTAAAAAATTGTGTAGTTCAAGCAGGTGTTGCAGCCAGCGGGTCGCTATTTCTAGATATAATCATTCCCATAAATGAGAATCCAACCCGAATCAATATATTTATCGTCAGATATATTCTAAGTATGAAGTACTCACCTCAGTATTACCTACTTTAGTGACCAGAATAAAACAATTATTATTTAAATGATTTATGAGTGTTGTGGGAACAGACGGCACATCAGCTAATCTCGGTGGACAGTGGTATCTTAGTCTCTCTAGCCTTGTACTCTGAGCTCTCTTTATGAGACTCTCCTCTGCTATGTATCTCATTCGCATACGAAAGTCATTAACTTCTGAACTTCTTAAACTATCAAATTCATTTAAACCTAAAAAATAATAAAATTTGTGTATTATGATATATGGATAACTGTAAATATGGTTGGTTCTTACTTAGGCTAAAATAGATTTTAATCAAGCATCATTGGCTGAGTTAGAATTTTTGTAAAAATTCAAAACATAAGCATTCTCTTCTTTATTTTTGTTTGTATTTACTGTTTTATTTATTAAAAAAAATACATTAATAAATCTAAAATATACCTTTGCCAATCAAATGACTAATTTGTGTATTTAGCAAATGTTCTCCCGGCCTCTCAATGGAACGCTCAATGAGCATGAGAACTCCAAACACAGGCCTAATATCCCGAAGTCTTTTATTCTCATCTTCCACCTCCTCCGGAACTGCCAGGGAATTGATGAATTGGAACACATAACCTGACATCTCATGCAGCATCCCAAATAAGGGTTGCTTAGCTGCCATATCCCATAGCTCCTAAAATATATTTTCGTTTTTTTTATAAAATAGCAAATTAGCTTAACAAGATATCTTATAGCCTGAGGTATGGATGAGGCTATAGTGGCGCACTAAATGATTGTATCACTGTATATGTAATACTGTGGTTGATGGTTTGAAGAGAACATAATAAGACTCCATTTTTGACACAAACACAAGACATTGCATGTTGAGTGGCACAACTCAATAGTAATATACCACTCATACTATAAAAGTGTAATGACAACAATTTAAATTATATATAAATATTATTTTACCTATTAAGAGTATTAAAAATTTAATTAATTATAAAAAGAAATCATAAATATTGCTATATTTATGATTTCTTTGTTTATTTATATTTTTCTAGTTTTTATGTCATTTGTTATCACTAAGAAATAAGTTGTGCAAGTACCAGTGTTAATAGTTATATAGGAGGGAAATTAAAATAATGTTAATATAACCATTTCCCTGAATAGAGATTGAACGCACTAACGGTCTATATTGTTTGCAGCCAAGTTGTACTGCAATGACCACAAAATATAAAAAAATATTATCATAAGCAGAGTATTGGGTACTTTGATTGCTATACATACAACACTTCTTCCTTGGATTTCATTTTATTAAGTTGAATTGAGTTTGTGTTTTTTTATATATTTAAGGAAATATTAAAAAAAAATAGTAAGTCAGATCTAATAAGTCTATTAATGTCTAAGTACATTCATTAAGTACCCAACTGGTTCCTAAAAAAAATGTATAGCATTAAAGCAATATTTTATTCTTAATTCAAAACTTAGAAAGTAAGATAGCATGAGAAATGGAAACTGTAAACAGTAAACATTTAATCTACTTTCTAATAATTTAAGTTAATCCATCTGTAAACACATTACACAATAGTTTGACCTAGTTCTCTAGATGAGAGAGACATTGTGTTGACATGCAACATGACTCATGCTGAGATATCTTTACCAGTACTAACCTCTTTAACATCTTGAAGATTAGCATCCCAACTAACTGTTAGAGGAATATATATAGAATTTGGCATTAAGCATGTCAGTTCCACATAATCTGATGGCGTGGCCGTCCAGTAATCCCATGTGTGGGGACAACTCGGTACAGGAACCATTGTTTTGGTATTTTTTTCCACTCCACAAGAATATCAATAAAGGTTCACAACATCTTAACACTATCACTGACAAACAGTTTACATAGCAACTGCCTGTGTACTTTTTACTGAAAAAAATATACACTTATTATTTGTCAATGATATTGAAACCGCGATGTTGAATCATAGCATTTCCTGGTATTTTGATTAGGGGGCAAATCGCCATTCGAAAAGAAACTGTCAATGATATTACACAAACAACATCGATCAAAATGTCGTAAACACAATTTCTTTCATTACCATTGCATAAAATGTTTACATAATTTATAATGCAACGCGAACCCAATAAAATCACTCAAATATGTTTCTAAGAAATGGTAAATAAAGATTAAACATTACGTGCAACAATCTACGGCAGGTACATAATATGAAAAAATGAATGAATTGTTTATGGTAACAATTTAAACATACAAGACATCCTGAAAATTAATATCTTACCTGTTTTGTAAGCACAAAACTTTAATAAATATCATATTTATACAATTACTATTTATTTTTGAATTATATAAAAAAAATAAGCTTCAATATATTTTTTAATTACTTACTGCAATAAAAATAGAATTTAACAACTTTCTCAAAAAAATATTAATTTGAATGAAACTTAACCTATAGATTTTAACAATATTGGAAAATTTATCTTAATGACATTTGTCTCGTGACAATTTTCAGCTTAGCGATTTCGCAATTGTCAATTGCGATGGTTTTTATGTGATTAAAATGTTTGAACATTCTGTTAAGGTACCAAGACATTTTAAGATTGCTGCAAATATTTTTAAGAAAGTTTCTACAGAAGGTGGAAGTGTAAAAACTTTATTGTACGACGAAAAGCTTAGACATTTTGTAAGTTTATACATCCAAATTAAGACGTTTTATTTTATATCATTGCTTTTAAAACTAAATTAACCCTATATGTTACTACCTAAATTAATCTTGCTAACTAAATTAATATTAATTAAACCTACATTTTACGTATTTGCAGAGAACTAATGTGCTTTACGCACTTGTAACAGAGTCAATAAAACATGCTGCAGATATAGAAAAGATTCTTGAAACTTGTGGTGTTTTGGTGAACGAACCACGTTTAGACCCATGGCTTGCTAAAATTCTCATTGCAGAATTGCTTTTTGGGAAAAAGACCCTACCCGGAAAAAGCAAACCAGAACAAACAATATTATCTTACAAAGATCAGTTCGAAAAATGTACCCCAGAAGATGACTTGACATGTAAAGGTAATACATATTTTTCTTTTACAGATTTAATTCTGCAATAAAATAGAGAATAATGGCAGAGAATTCTGAAGGTCCACTAGTACCCTTACAATCCAAGTTGGCTGCTTTGGCATTGGCCAATTTATTTTTATATAGTGTGGGAATGTTTACATTACCGTTTGTTGCATTTTTTGGTGTAAGACATTTACTCACAGACTACTATCCAGTTGAGCCATTCATAAGAACCTGCTGGTCAGTAGTTGCTGCTGTTGTGGTAGTTAACATTATTATATGCTTGTATGCATATAAAGCCTATCATGAGAAGGAATATGACGAGGATGGCAATGAAATTGACCAACATTCATACAAACCATCTACTGACACAACAAAAAGTTCATTAAACGTTAAACAAGACTAAATTTGAAATTTTATTAGAACATTCCTCTCTATGTGCAGTATTTATTACTTATGAATATGGTATTTTTTGAACAATTAACCTAAAAATAAAAGTGCATTTACAGTACAAGTACTCTTTTATTTATTTAAATATCTTTTTAATCAGAATAATAATGTAGTATTTGAAAAAAAATATATTTCAACATAACAATATTGATAAACGATATATAGACCATTGTCTCCATCCGTCCGTTGTGTGACTAACACAATGGTTGTGGGTTCAATCCCCACTTAAGGAAGTCAAATATTTATTACGTTTTTATTTCCATTTCTTGGCTTTGATGTGGAGGCAAAATGAGGGGTTGAGTAATGCCACTCAACATGCAATGCCTTCAGAATTTGACAGACAGTGGGGAACATAGTGTCTTAACACTGGGTTCCCTCTGCCTACCCTTCTGTGTGTGGGATACAGCATGAAGCTTTTATTTTTATTTTATAACAATATTGAGCCATCTAATCCATTTAACCTCCTTTGTAAAAAGACCAGTTGATATAATATTTATATAATTTTATACTTGTATTAAGTTATGAGCTCATAATTCTGAAGTAAATAATTATTATTTTAAAATAGATTTTTACAAGACACTCAACTAATATAGAAACAGATTTAATGAAAGTTCTATGTAGTATACTAAAATTTACAAACAAAATACTTTAACTGTGACTATCTTTAACCCCTACTTTATTCAGTTGTCCGCAGACCACGTTATGTGAGAATAAATACAAACTTATTGACAACATCAGATGCAATCAGAGCTTTTCAAGATGAAGGCTATAAGTTCTTAAGATGTACATCTGGTTCCTACAATGACTATCTAAAACAAATTCAAAGCTTAACTGAATATGAATTCACTCAAGACTACCATGTCAAGACAATGTTTGTGTTTGCTCCTGGAAGTAAATTTCATGAGCATGATTTATATTTGGAAAACCAAATTATTTTACAGGATAAGGTATATTCATATGTATTTTCTATTATAAATCTACAAAAAAAATGTTATTTTAATGTATATAATTATGGAGATTCTACAAACCATTTTTTAAACGTAATTTCCTACTCTTAAGTATGAATAAAATACATTAACATATTATAAAAAGTTCTTTTTTGTTCTATTTTCAATTAACTTGTCTAACTTCTGTCTAATTTTATCTTTTGAATAAGGAGTTTGTAAGGAGTGGTTTGACATTACTGTGCCTATCATGCTATATGACGGATATTCTGTGTAATTGAAAGATTATAATTTTTTATCTATAGGCAACAGCGTTAGCCGTGCATTTGTTAGCTCCACCGCCCAATAGTGTAGTGTTAGATATGTGCGCCGCGCCAGGTATGAAGACTACGCAAGTTGCTGCTTATTTAAGGAATCAGGTATTTATAAATAAAAACGATTATTTTAGTCAGTATAATATTAACAGAGGCCAGCCGTAGCGCATGGATATAAACGTGCGGCTATAAAAGCGATAGGTTGTGGGTTGGATTGCGGCGTGAAAAATTAAATATTTAATATTTTTAATTCCTCTCTGTGGTAACTAGATAAAATGCGGCGTTGAGTTCCGCCACCCAACACGCTAAGCCTAGAGAATTTGGCTGGAAGTGGGGAACCGAAATGTCTTAATAGGAACACAATGTCTTAACATTAGATTCCCAGGCTGCTTTCCCTGCTATGTGCGGGTTATAGCTTAAAAATTAAAAATTATAACATGCAATTAAACTTATTCTCATTATGATAAATAATGTATTTGAAATATTATTTTTTGTTAAGGTAAGACAATGCAATGCCTTACGATTCGCCAATCAATGTATCAAAGTCCGAAGGAAAACGAAAAATTTAGGGTCTTGGCACCAGGTGCACTGTGTACTCTATTAAATGTATAAAAAAAATTAAAACAGTTTTAAATTTGACACTTTAGCTTGGCTTAACTCTTTACGTACAAATGATTTAAAGGGACTAGTGAGTTTTACCCAAGAAATCACGTTTTAAACGAAAATTATCATCATATCTGAAAATTATTTTCATATTTTCACATAAACCTTTCATTCTTTACAGGGTAAAGTGTATGCAGTAGAAAGAAATGAATCGCGATACCAAACACTATGTGACTTTGTACAAAAAACCGCATCAAAATGTGTAGAGACATTCAATAAAGACTCTTTAGAAATAAAGAGAGGTGATTTTGACGATGTCGAATACATCATTCTGGATCCTAGCTGTACGGGATCTGGTAATATTTTTTAAAATTATTTATTAGTAGGCTATTAGTAATATTTCACATAAATCACGCAATTTAATAGTTATAACTCAATCACTATTATTAACACTACTACTACTATTAACACTACTATTATTAATAGTGATTGAATCGCGCTTTGGCTCGACACCAAAACGAAAAAATTATAATATTAACTATTTCATTTCCTCGAGTGGGATCCAATCCATAACATGTAGCGTTTACAGGCGCACAACATGTGCCCCTGCGCCACTCAAGCCTCTAGTATGAATTTAATCGACTTATTTATTTTACACAGGTATGGAACATAGTGTACACAAATACAAGGATGACAGTGGTAGATTAGCGAAATTGACTTCGCTACAAGAGAAATTCTTAAAACACGCAATGAATTCTTTCCCCAAGGCAAAACGTATAGTTTACAGCACATGCTCCATATTACCAGAGGAAAATGAAAGAGTAATAACGAATGTAGTGAAGACTTCTAGAGCAAAATGGCGGGTCCTAGACGTAAAAGAGCTTTTAAAAGACCAATGGAATAACTTTGGTTCCGGGATGTATGGTAGTATGGGAACTAGATGCCTTTATGCAAAACCTAATATGGATTTCACTACGGGTTTCTTTTTGGCCGTTTTAGACAGAGAGCATAGAGATACTGAGAAATCTATTGATAACAATGTTAAAAATTATAGTCAAAATAATTGTAATGAAGAAAGTACTGAAAACGTAGATGTAAAAGAAAAACATAAAAAAAAAGACAAGAAGGTATCTGTAGAAAGTATGATTGACGATAAAATAATCTCAAACAATGAAGAAAGTGAAGTTAAACAAAAACATAAAAAGAAAAATAAAAATGGTAAAGATAAGGCAACCAATAATACCGAATATTTAAATACTGTAGTGGTGACCGAAGTAATGCAGGAAGAAATTAATTCTGCAAAAAAGAAGAAAAAACTAAAAAAAGATAAAAGTGATGATGATGGTGAACCAAATAGTGAATTTATGAATTTAATTGATGATGAGATAAATGCTATCGACAATCATGTTCCATCTAAGAAAAAGAGGAAGAAAAAAGATAAACACTTAAATAACGACGAAGATAATATATTTAACGATCAAATCGATTTAGATATCGATGACAATGAAGATATAGTGAAAAAAAAGAAACGTAAAAAAAAGGAAAAGTCTGAGGAACATACTACTGTAGAAATAATAGAAGAGGATATTTCTGAAACAGCTACCGACAGTTTAACTAAACAAAATAAAAAAAAATCTAAACAGCAGAATGATGACGAAATAAATGAGGATAATGATGTACCTAAAAAGAAAAAGAAAAAATCTAAAGAGGTTTCTTTAGAAAGTTAATACATTTTGTATGTTTTTATATTTTTGCATTCAAATAAATAATTAAACTTAATTTTGCTATTTTAATTTCCTTACCTACTGCCTTAACCTTAGTCACTTTAAAATATTAAGATTACATTATAAAAAATAAATAACTAAAAAGTAGGAATACGATAGGTTCGTGGAGTGAATAAGAAAAGCTATCATTTTTTAAATATATTTCAGAAAATACATAAAAAACTAAAAACCCTTCACTTTTTAGTTAACTCTATCTCTTTTAACATGAACATGTCTACGTCGACGTGGCTCCCCTTAAGATAGGTTTTCCGAATCCTCACCACTTAAAGTGGTAGAAAATTAATCAACAGTAGGTCAGTAACCTAAGTAGTAACGAAGTAGAAAAATCAAAATCCCACTCTACGAGTATTATGTTCGAGAGACAAATGTATAGCAGAGAGAAATAAATCCTTCCACATCCCACTCTAACTTTATATTTATTTTTTGACGTGATTCATTTATATATTTTTTTTCGTTTAGGTCGGTCGTAACGTACCGATTAAAATATAACATTTCATTACAATAGACTTATTTAGTACCTAATATCGTCTAGTATGAAGTACTTACGTATAAACTATTAAGATCGCAGCCACACGCTTGTTTCTAGTCACGAACGTTCTCATGCGTCCTCATTTAAACGTTAAAAATAATATAAAATATTGCTTATATAAAAATATACCTATGTATGTCCTAGAATATAACAAGCTCTTCATCCAGACTTTCGTTAACACATACATTAATATTTGTTGTAATGAAGAGAGTTACTAGTTAAGGTCATCGTGGAGCAATGGCGTCTGATTGTAAACATGAGGGTTGTGAATTCGATGTCCCCTAAGGGAAAAGATAAAATTTATTTTTATTTCCTTGCTTTGGTAAAGAAACGTCTCTCTATACGCAATGTCTTAAAAGTTAGGCGCTAATGAAGGAACGGAAAGTATATTTGGCTTAAAGTGAATGAATTCTTGATAAATGAATAAGGCTTAAAGTGTGTGTTTTTTTAAATAATATGTACAAATAAAAAAAAAACGACATTTACCTACACGGACATATCTGTGCAAAGTTAAAGTCTAGGCCCCCCAGAAAGTATCTCTAGATACGCCCACGGTCACGCATATTAATCTTTAAGATTCCTATTCAATTCTGAAAAAAACAATGTACCAACCAACCTACCTGACTAAAAAGCTGATAACAGAAAGTAAAGGAAGCTGTAAAACAGCGGCAAATCATGTTACTGAAACGTGACGGCTCCCACAGTCATTTTTTATCATTTTCTCTGTTTAGTAACAAAGGGTGGTGGCAAATTCCATAATATACCTATAATTGGACAAAAAGTGTGGAACGGAGTAAGATATTTTTTTAGATTATCAATAAACAAACTATCATACTATTCTCATTTTTAACACATAAATGGAATAAATTTGCTTTGTAATAAACCATATTGTATTTAATTACATTATTATCATATTCATAGCTTCAATAAAAGCTGTGACAACATAAAGGAGGTAAGTACTTAAACGTGAAACAAAAACGTTAGTAAGAATGAAATCTAGGCAAGTAGGTTTACTTTTGTTCTTATTCCATAATTAGTTTACACTACTGAGAGTTAAGTCTTAATATACAATTCAGTTAGTCAATCCTGACGCAGTTTGTCATCGTCAGATTACAAATGCAATGGTTGCGGATCTGTTTCCCCTCGGAAGAGTGGTTTAACTTTTAATAGAGCGGCGTTGAAATTCGATCATAAACTGATTTGAGACCAGTCCCGGCGCATGGGCACAAAGTGTAACTGTAAAATCGATTGTTTGTGGGTTCGATCCCTACTCGAGATAATGAAATATTTATTTACGTTTATATTTTCATTTCTTGGTTCTGGTGTTGAGAATTTGACAGAAAGTGGGGAGGGGAGGCAGTAGCGTAGCGAGCTTAACTTGTATAATATTTTTACAGCGCCCCCATGGCGAACATAATATAATTTCATATGTATATTTAAATAGTTTTGCGGACTATTTGGCGCTCTTTACGCCACTGAGCGGAGTGTCTTAACACTAGTTCTGTTCTGTTCTTTCTAATATGGCGTTCCGAGCGTGCCAGTTGAGCACAAAATCACTTCGCCAGTGTCACGTTGAATGGAAAACTCACGAAAGAGGTTGTACGGTAAAAAAAGAGAAATAATAATACACAACAGGTCTTAGCACTAGACTTCCTCTGCATACACGCAGGAAACAGCTTGAAGCTAAAAAAACTGTTCCAACTGCCAATGTCTCTTAATTGGTCCAAGGCCGAAAATTAAAAAAAACATAACATAACTAAATGAGTAGGTACCTATTACAAACTCGAACCATTTAGTGTGTTGACCTAAATACTGACATGAAAGACCGGTCAGTTTACGTTTGCCTCTAAATGGGATCAAAGTATGAAAAGTGTGTCACTGTTTCGTAGCTGTTTTAGTAATAAAATTTACGAAGATAAGAATAATCCACACAGGGAATGAAATATTTTATGTGTCCATTTCCTTGCTCTGGTAACGAGGCAAAGATGAGAAAGAAGAGACATAAGGCGAGAATTAGGCGGAAGGTGAGAAATATCTTGTTGGGGACGGAGTGTCTTAACACTGTGTTCGGATAGCAGCAGAGTACAGCGTTAGGCAAAAAAAAATCTTATAAAACACATCAGTCAAATTGTGACGAAAGTGAAGAATGGATAACAATTTTATTATGTTATACAATTATAATAAAAGTGTAAAATATCGTAGTAATTTTAAAGTCTATTAGATTATATATTTTTTTTTACCTTCGAAACGTTTAAAATTGAATAAATATCATCAATTATAACTCGGGTTGCCTAGCAACGCGATGCTGGGCGTGTCACCAGATGGGCGGAACTCTAACAGCCAATAGTAAACGGATGCGCAATTATTATGACACCGTCACTCAACACATGTCACCATTACCTTGTAAAGAAATAAACTCAAATAGACTTTATTTTGTATTCATAGAGTTGAAAACGTCTTGGCTTGATTGGAAACGTTTTTTCGTTTCCGTTATTGGCTGCTTCTTTATTAATATGTGTTTAGGTATTTCTATTCTGTTGATGTATTTCGCTTTATGCTCTTTTTTTATATGTGAAAATACGGAAAGAATATGTGATATTGATAATAAAAGGTACCTAAATAACTGTTTACTCTGCATTTTATAATATTAAAATACACGTTAAATACATTAAATCTAGCTCAAACGCAAATATGGTATCTTGGTTCTCTTATCCATTATATTTATATTAAGAAAAATACTTAAATACTCATTCTCGTTTGTAACAATTATATAAAGCAAAACAATATATAATTTTATGATAAAAACATAAATATTGCATTTTATATACCTAATTATAAAATTTAATATGAATTCAATATAGCGGTAATAAAATGTTATTAATACAACTGCTACGAATGTGCTACGCAACGTGTAGCGGGGTACGAGCACATTCTCAATGATATTATGCATATACATACATATGTATTTATAAACGTATAAATACTGTTATAATATAAAAATAACTTAATTTTAAACGCTTTGTTTTTAGTTTTACATATTTCTCTTTTACATTTATCTAGAACGTAGGCGTGGCAATAGTAAAAGACGTCCGTAGGAGCAGTTATCTAGGAGAAATGACAGATTTTTCTTTTGGATTTTAAGCCATAACCATCGTACGGTACAGCTAAATTTCCTTATTATGTCGCGGCTTATAATTATATGAACTTACTCATCACAATTTTATGCCTATCTATTATTTACGCTTATAAAAAATGCAATTACCACGTAATTTCGTTACAACGGCGTAAGAATAATTAATTTTAAAATTATATAAAGATATTATTAACTTTATGATAGATCTAAATAAAATAATAGCTCTAATAGAAAATAGGGTACAATTACATTTGAAATGGCGTATGCAAATTCAAACGGTACCTCCATACTGAGTAGGTACTTACCTAATATATTATATAGGGAATTACCGTGTAATTGCTTATTAATATGCATAACTTGCACTCAGTCGCATGCACATTTAAGTATAACTTATAAATTTTTGTAAATTGGTCTCATATTGCAGCAAAAAAAAAGGTCTGTCTGTATACTTCGTGGTATATTTAAATAAAATCTTCGTGTTATATTGTTTTTATATTGACACCCGCAAAAGTTACTTTACTATTATTATTTAAATTACTCCGGGTCACTGCAAAGCTGTCTTGTTAAATCTGCGTTATTTCTTTCAAAAGAAGGTTTTTTTTATTATTATCGATTTGTTTACAAAATTTTTCTTGGAAATATATTTATTAAATAATGTTGACTCATAACGGATAAAATTACCTCCCAGCACGTAATATCTTTAAGATAAGTCATAAATGCTTTTCCTTTTCCCTTTTCCTTACCAAATGCAAAAAGAATAAGATAAAAAGTGAAGCTAAACTTTATTAAATATATTAAATAATAGGTATACTTAAATAAAAAATATTGGATTATGATAAGGAAAGTGTTCGATAAGTATTAGTATATAAAATTAAAATTATTAAATTCATTGCGTGTCCGCGGTTACGAAACATTCAAATTAATCTTATGAGAGAAAATAAATTATAGCTTGAAATATACGGCTAAATAATAATTATCATTTGTGACTTAATTACTTCATTTCTTTGTATTTGGTATAGACTTTCTATACACTATTATATTAGAATTAAAGAAATATAAAAACATTTTTGAAAAATAATACCTATTATTCTTATTCTTATTGTTTAGAAACGTTAATAGATTTTGTATGTTTTTATTAAGTAAGAACATAATGACAAATTAAGAAATATTTGATATAGGACCTACCTACCTATAAAATTTGTAAGAAAATATATGTGAATTTTCTTTAATATAATAACTTTATATGACCTACATAATGTCTACTTTGTTACTTAAGTTTATTGGTAATTCTAAGTATAAAATGAATTTCTCTTGAAAATTACCTTAATTATGGGACCGATAAAAACAGCACAAAACAACCGTTAACAGGGGTAAGGTGAAAAAATATAGCACGCTACGTAAAGGCTGTGTATATGACTATGACCGATTGACGCCGAATGTGCGTAAAAACGGCAAGGCAAGTGATGTTCATTCTAATATTACTTTTTATGAATATTAAAAAAATAAAATCTTATAGTGTTATATTCACACAACTCTTATGTAAGATAGAGAGCTCTTTACGACATGTATGTGTAAATATAAAGTACGTAATAGGAAAAAAGACAAGCCAAAAATATGAGAAATAATTATATTGAAATCTATATTAATAATGCTTGAATATTTTACAAAACATTATTTTATCCAATATTAATAATAATATTTAAACACAAAAATAAATAAACATTTCAGACAGCCCACAAGCCGTCCCGCTGAGTACCACACGAGGGCGGTGGCCGCCACCCAGCCACGCTACCACCACAGCGAACGGTCACTCGATCCCGCTCTTAAAACATAACCGGACGACTACACACCTGAACCAAGGAAACTCCTTTATTCCACCACTTTTTATTAATCATTTAAGCAGCCAACTTACAATAATACGCTCATTTACACTTATAATTAAAGAAGAAGAATTAGTTAAATGTAGAATACGAAGGGTTGTGTTTTGGCGGCAAATTTGACAGCTCCATTTGAAATTTCTGACCCAATTTATGAATTAAAAAGTGTTTGTGATATTTTTTTTTGTGATTTAGTTGTGATGGCTACGGAAGAACCCATGTCTTCGGCTGTGGTAAGCTTTTGTTTTTAGACAGCAAAATAAAATTATATTATTTCTCAGTTAATTAATATACTTATTTTATATATATGATTATAATAAGATTGTTGATAGAAAAGAGAATAGTTCTGCATCATTTTTATAAGACAAGTCAATAACCTCTTGGAAGTACGTCAAGGTGAGAAATCGACGTGTGTACTATTCCCGTAGATCTGGTTCAAAGCATAGAAGTCAAGTAATATAGAGCTTAGAATTTGTTACATAATTTACGATTAAGATGGTAAATTCCTTTAATTTAATATCTTGACAGTCTTATCAAAACTTATAAAATTTTATACGTTGATATTAAAATGAATTCATAAAAGTATGTAAACAACCGTATAACATTCTATATACAAATAAAAAAAAAATAGTATTTTTATAATTTTTTTTTTTATTATAAAAAAAATAAAATGACAGACGAAGTTTATATGAATTGATTATGAAGTATAATTACCTCCAGACGTAGACGCAGTGATTCAACTTTATTTAGTGATTCATAAAAAGTTCTTTATAAAAATCGAAATAAAATAATGTTGCAGTAATCGTGACTATAGTTACTTACTCACAGTGGGGGTAGAGCTCGTTAAGCGTATCTATACGATCTTAAATGAATAAACGCTAGCCAAATATTATTATATGATTGCTAAAACTATAAAATGCTATAAATGGCTGTTAAATTGATTATGAGGTTTCTAAAGAATATCAAAATATGTTTTACCAATATTGGATAAATTCATTGGAGATACAATGGATAAGGTAAAAACACATAAATTTTATAATAAATATATGGAAACCCACAATAATAATATAAGTCTATCCACAAGAATCACTAGCAAAATATCACTATATTTTTTATTCTAATAAAATGGATGGATGGATTAAATAATATAATTTGCGTAACATCTTAAAAAGCCACTTATCGGTTCCATGAATGAAAGCAATCCATTACATGCGTAGTATCTAACACTTGATAGACGAGGGAAGCGCAACGCGGCGTCCAGTCGACGGCCGAGTGGTCAGGCGGTATGTCGCGTCGTGTAACCAAACAACGTCCACGCCCTCGTCCTCAGGTCGCGGAGCCGTCACCAGCACCGGAACCGCCGCCGGC
Organism: Heliconius nattereri; assembly: GCA_013403645.1. Lineage (NCBI taxonomy): Eukaryota > Metazoa > Arthropoda > Insecta > Lepidoptera > Nymphalidae > Heliconius > Heliconius nattereri. The sequence continues at coordinate 9,157,047 of JAAIXI010000237.1, forward strand.
TGTCGAAGCAGACCCTCAACCACCTTCTGATGATGAGAAATCTAATGACTGGCGACCTTCTCGACCACCATCTCCTCCACAAAGACCTGATGATATCTCCGAAGGCTCAGAGGCTACAGCGCGCCCCGCTAGACCCGAACCTGCGAGCCGCTACGCAAATCTTAATTATTGGAAAGCAAGAAGAGTCACGTTCTACAGAAATGGTGATCCATTCCACCCTGGAGTCGAGTTTCGTTTTAAACTCGGTAGAGACTTGGTATCTATGGACGCGTTGCTGGATAGACTATCTGAGAGGTTAGAATTGCCGAGAGGAGCGAGGTTTATCTTCGGCATGGATGGTGATCGAAAATATAGGCTTGAAGAGCTTGAAGATGGAGCATCCTATGTGGTTTCTTCGTATAAAACATTTAAGGTTAGATTTTGTTTTTACTTATCGTTTTTAATTTTTTTACGTAAGAACTCTTTGTATAATAACCAACTCTGATGCGTGATTCATTATAATGTTTGTAAATCTTAAAGTAATTGTTTTAGCCCTCCCTCGAAATTAGGTGGTATGTCATTAAAATAATCATGTTCACGTGAACAAATTTGACAGATGGTATTTAGGTATGTAGACGAGGCCGCGTCCTTGCGGAGATGTGGGTCAAAGGATAAGAGCCACGCACCGCCTCCGCTGTTTGGACATTTGCATTTTGATTACTTACCAAAATTTACTTAGAGGTAGAGTCGCTAATTGTTAACGAATTCCATCTGAACGCTACAATTTTATACAAAACCGGAAATTACGAAAACGATTATGCGGTATATTTGGTTATTTAATAGAATTTTGGAACAGCTTTTTAGAAGTTGCGGCAATTGAATGATTCTTGATATTTTTACTATAGAAGACCTATTAAGAATGATGATAAATTATTTATAAATAGGGGTATTCTTCGTAAAAGTTATTGTTTTAAACGCAATATTCAGTAACAGACTTGCGTTTATGTGTTAGTACATAGCAAACTTGGCAACGACACCGGGTGAGGGCAATGCACCACCTTGCACTTAATATGCATCAAGGCAACGGGTATTAACTTTACACGTAATCTTTGTAAATTATTTAACACTATAATATAACCAAACAATTTTTTTAAAATTCTATTATATACTAAACATTTTTTTTAGAAAAATATATGTATAAATATTTAGAACGATAAAATGAAATACCATAAGTTAAGTTTTTTTTAATACGAGTAATTTATCCTCAATTCAATATTGTGAATGAGAAACTTCGTAAATAAATGTTTTGTTGTAAAAAAGTCTCAGTTTAAATTATATTCTATTAGACTTATTCTTTCACATGAAAAAAAAATTTATATAATATATTTAATATTCTACTTATATTAATATACTTGCATTTTGAGCATCAGTAACTGTTCCGTTCTCAATACTATATTTTAAATGTTTTGATTTAATTAGAATTATGCTTATCGGATAAAATTTAGCTTTTTTCATATATTCGTAAGAAATTCAAAGATTTTTTTAATATAATAAAACAAATGAATATCGATGATTTTAAATTAATATGTTGTCAAATATACATCAAAGCGGCCTCCCTCTATTAACACTTAGTCGACCCCTACTTACCTTTGTCTAGGGCAGGTAAGTAAAAGTTAAAAAAGTTAAGTTATACATTTAATATACGTATACCCCGATTTAATATGCCCCGTAGGGACCATCGCGTTCACAGTCACATAAATATTAAAATAATTAACGTAGCTCAATCACACACAATGCTATCATAAACGTTATCGAATAGCGAGAATATATGAATAATAAGTAAACAGTGAAACAGTCACCGCAAGTCCTTTCTTTAAAGCTTTTTCATACTTTTTCAAGTTTTTACATTTAGCAAGTTATCACGCGATCGTAAGCTGCAATCGTTTCAAATCTTTCTTTGATTGTTGTAATACTTAATTATTTCAATTTCCCTTTTTATACTTAGAAATATTTTGCTATCAAATATTCATTCTAAATAAATAAAACATATAAATTAATTTATAATAGCAAAATAATTATTTATTACATATTGAAAACAGGGAAATAAAATTATAAATATAAATTTATGTCAAAAGTGCTAAAGTACACAGTTAAACAAAGATTTTTAAAAAAATGACATTAAATAAGTAGCCATAAACTTATCTTCTTAAATATATATCTCTACGACATTTTGGATATTAAATTAAGTTTTATTATAAAGAACTCCATTATTGGATAAGTTCAGTTTTAAGATTGATCTTTACTATATCGTTACATATATTTTATCTTTTTATATCGTTTGTCGTAGCACTTAGCTCTACGCCGTAGCGTAGATTCTTAGGCCTATATTTATATATCGCTCTCAGCTATCAGATCTCTGAAATCGATCTAGAAAATGCCGTTTTTCGTGATACATAAAAAGAATGAAAATGAATAGGTTTGGGTTTGATCCAAACTAGGGGAAACGATTATACTTAAATTATCTTTATTTTCCCGCAAAGCACGAAGCGCGGGGTTGATTATTATTATGTTTGATTTATTTAGGTACAGCTTAAATGTCTGTATCTACTCATAATGTTATATTTATAAAAATATAATTATACTAGTGGACTCGAGCGCGGCTATGCCCGCTTGAACTATATGAATATTTGTTTTCAATAGAGAGATGCGTTAAGCAAGCTCATTTTGGGTGACGTTTTCTAACAACAAACTTTGCAAATCGTTGCTTAGCAACGGCGGTTGTTATAAACATGGCGGAATAAATTGCATGTCAAATTAATAAATATTTTAATATATTGATATATATCGAAAATATTACAAATATGAGAAAAAAAGTATACTATGTTCATCCCGAGACCCTCAAGTATCTCTATATGAGTATTTTATCACAATTGAATTAGCAGTTTGGGACTGATTGCGTAAAAGACAAACAGACAGACAGAGTTACTTTCGAATTTATAATATAGGTATGGATGGATTTCAAATAATGTAAAAATATGTATCCCACTAATAGAAAGTTTTATATTACGTGAAGGTCACCCATATTGCCAATATATTGGATGCGGCGTCGAGAAAGCAAAATTTTGTAAAGTCATTTCCAAAATCTTTTCTTATTACTTAGTTAATATTATAATATGGCTTACGAGTAAAGTTAATGGATATTGCTTTAAGGTGTAGATAGGTAGGTACAATATCATTTAGTTTGCTTATATAGCCATAGATTAAAAGCCGTTCATGTTCCAGTATATTACCTGTTCATGAGACAAATAAAATTCTAACTAATAAAAAAATAATTCAAGTTCTTTAAAAGAGATAAAAACACTTAACAAAAATATAATTCTCGTAAGTATCGCATCGCATGGAAATCGATACAGAATTGCAATACGTGTTTGGATACTGTTTACACCATTGCATCGACGGCCGGTGCACGGTGGGCTGTCGAAATTAGGGATATAGGTCGAGCGTTAAAGCTGAGTGCACGATGTTAAATTGCAAGGAAATTCGAGATTTTTTTAATTATCTATAGTCACGTGACCAAATATAAATTATTAGGTATAAATGGCGAAATATGTAAAGGTAAAATATTACTTTTTATCCCATTATAAAACAAACAAAACTAAATATAAAAGAAATTGCATTTTTTTCTTTTTAAGATATTAGCGTAATTATTTCATGTAATTGCTTATACATACTTACATATATGGCAAGCCTGGCAACGAATTAAAAAAGAAAAGAATTGAGTTTATTTTTAAAAATAAATTCAAGAAATTCCTAACTATGAAACCTCTATACGGCTGTAAGACGCTTTAACAGTTCGAATGCAAATACCTCTAATACTAACATTACATCTAGATATTTACTTAGCCCTGCCAATTAGATCAAGGTTAGCATTTAGTTTCAACCTTCGCCTAATTTCAGTTAATTTTTGTAATGCGTAATCCTGAATTAGCTTATCGGGTCGCGTGTCGCTCGGTTTCCTCAATATTTGTAACACGTGAGACCCCCATAAAGGGTTCTTAATTGTGTGCTGGTGCCTCGATGTGTATCGGCTTAGTGCCACAAAGTGTTCGGCTGGGGGTTGCGTGGATTAACCGAGAGTGACCTTGGCGGACCGTCCAACCCCCACTGTCGTATTCAAATCTAAATAGTCGGTAAGGTTCTCCCGTCCTAAGCGCATTTCTCGCTATTTCAATAGAGTCTTTATTCTTTTGAGTTAAGGTTCGTTTTGGGTTTTAATCTGCAGGTTTTTAGTCGTTTTTCAATGGACAAGTCGATCTTTGTTTTGCTGGTGCGGATTCATCAGCTGTTATAGCTGGTTGGGCCTAGTGCCTTATATGACGGCTCGAAACGACGACGTATCTGTAAAAGTGTACCAACATTATTATAATTAGTGTTATTGTCTATAATACACTATCTATAGTGAAGTGTCAAGCTGTGATAGTGATATCAATACATAGATTAAAAAAAGACCTATTTTCAATTTTTTACCAAAAATTACAAAAGTTTGCTCTATTAAGTGGATATTTATATTATTAATTATTTTTTATTTAAGTTATATAAGTAATATATTATTTATTTTTTATTTAAGTTGATAAGTATTAGCATATAGGTACAAACATTTTATTATGTGTTAACAAAAGATAAAATCTTGCTAAATAAGTACATGAATACTCATCATTATGCAAAAATGAAATGAGCAATAATATTACGACAGTGATTCACATACACCGATAAATTTATTTTGTTCTAAATGGCTTCCTCTAAATTATTAATAAAGCTTCTAGAAACATACACGACAGACAATATAACAAACTAATATTTACAATATATCAATATGTCCTAAATTTTTAACAATTATAATTCTTGATTTAAATAAATTATTGAAAGTTTATAAACAATTTCTTTGTATTTTATAGAATTTACACGGTGTTACGTGACCAAGTAAAACAATCGCGTGACGAATTTGATATTTGCCGTTGACAGCCCTAAGAGAGCGCCCTTACCGCGTTTATGTTTTGCACAGAACAGCTTGTAATAAATAAACTAAGTACTAACAAATAGTTACAAATGTATATTATATTCTAATTAATAATATATTATCGTTAAAAAGTTATTCTTATATTAAAATGGAATAAAAAAATATAATGTTTGCTATAATGAGTTTACGTGTTCAAGCTCAATAACATAAAATTTATAGGCTTGTAAGTTTTTACAAAGAAAACGTGATATATGATTTCTTTGCTTACCACAAAAACGAATGAAATCAATCAAAGTATTGTTCCGTCGCATACAGTGGAATGATTCAAATTGACCACTACAAACGATTCATTTTGGTAAAACAACCCTAGGAACTGACCTAGGCAGTAGTAAAACTCCATTTAAAATATTTTTCTGTAAAAAGGTTTACGGTTTGCAATCATCTAGGTAAAGTTATATTTGTGTATACGTATGTGTACATTAAAAATTAAATTAGCTTCACGCTGTATCCCGCATATAGCAGGGTAGGCAGAGGGAAAGGGAGGGTAAAGACACTCCATTCCCCACTCTCTGGTGAATTCTGGAGGCATTGCCTGTTGAGTGGCAGAACTCAACGCCGCGCTTTGCCTCGACACCAGAGCGAAGAAATGGAAATATAAACATAAATAAATATTTCAATTCCTCGAGTCGGGATCGAACCAACATCTATCGAGTTACAGTCACACCCTTGTACCGCTGCACCACGCCATCCACAGGCAATATTACTATTATTATAATAATTCAAGTTTATTTCGTATAAAATGTACATGGCCGGAGTTAATCTCTCAAGGCGAGTCCAAGGTATCCCCAGTAATTTCTCTTCAAATCATTTATCGTGAGTTTACACTCTATATGCAAATGTACGATGCACCGGGCGGCCGGACCCGCGTCGCTACCGCATATGCATACACCGTGCCAACTTACGGTTCAAATAATAAATTATGGAAATCAATAATAAGCTTTTATAACTGTGTTAACGCTTATTGTATTAATAAATAGTATGTTTTTCTAAATAGTTATGTAATAGTTAAAATTCTTTTAATAGTATTAAAAACAATTTAATCTTAAATATAAAACTTAATTGTTATTATTAATTAATACAAATTTACTATATTATACGATTATTATTCCCAAAAATAATTCTTGATATATAACTGGTTTATTTGCTCAAATATAACGATATAAAATCCCATAAGATATAAAGCAATAGAATGCAAATTATTTGAATGATTCAAAAGATTACTAAGTAGTACTTAGGTACTTGAACTTGAACAGAGGTGATGAACGCAAGTGACATTTACAGACACCATAGACACTTTACATTGAAAACGTACACGCAATTTATATGTAAATTTTTCTTGTAATTTTTTCTTGCTTGTTTTTCAAATAAGTTAAGTTTATGAAATATTCTCTAAAATCAGACATTTTAACAATATATTTTCTTTCTCATCATACAGTTTTAATATTATGATATTGTACTCGTATGTACAGAGAATCCTATTGTAATTTGTAACTTTATATTATATAGAGTTACACATTAATAGTATACCAATTAAATTTAAATCATATAATTATATAAAAGAAATTACAGTTTGAAGCCACGTATACAATTTTAGTTTTTAATTAAAATAAGAAAAAACTAAAACCTAAATTATCAATAGTAAAACATTAAGTTACAAAAGTGTGGCGCCCGTGTCGAAGTCGCTGGTACTCCCCAGCTAGCTCAATGCTGGACAGCGACGAGGAGTCACCATTCACAGTTATATCACTGCCAGTTTACACACCTGAGCCGCCAGTGAGTATTTTAAACTATACTTTCATATTACTTTTTGTTTTAAATCTTTAGAGAAAAGATAATACCTACACACAATAATTAATTAGTCAAGTCAAAGTGTCACCAATTTTTTTATTTTTTATCATTTTTTTTTTCATTTTGCCGAATATCCTGGATTTATTTTTATTTTATTAAGCTACAAATTTAAGAGACATTTATTTTCACCATATACTTTTTTTCCGCAAGTATCGCTTATACGATTAGTTAGTTTTGTTCAATTGCACTACGTTGCCACGGCCGTAAACCAGACGAGTGTATCGAATTAACATTAAACTACACCTAATATAATAGATATTAGGTGTAGTTTAATGTTAATTAAAAATTAAATTCAGACAGACATATAGTACATCAAATTTGATTATATTTGTTACGATTTTTTTCATCTATTGAAGCTATATTATGTAAGAAAAATTTGCAAAAGATTGGAAATCAGTACTTTATTTATTGCTATAGTAAGAAAAACGTAAAAATATTTAAAGATAAAATTTGGAAACAATAAAAGAATTATATCAACTATATATCAGTGTTTTGCTAGTAATAAAATAGAATCATTCATTTTATTGTAAATATCAATTAATTTAACGACTGCCCTAACGATTCCTTTACACACAAGACTTCATATTAATTTGTATGGAAATTAATTTTCCCCATGCAAAAAACAAGCAAAGTATTTACTTTAACGACCGTATATTTATCATACTTATTTTATTTTGTAATTTACGTGGTATTACGTAAAAATCACTTATGCATATTCAAATATTTGCGTGTTACGTTTATAAAACGTTTATGTATGAGTTCATACATAAACATATTGATGTTGAAAGACATTTAGATAGATCGAGGTTACCTTTAGATGATTACAGATAACATATATGAAATGAATGAATCAGCTTCACGCTGTATCCCACACACAGCAGGGTAGGCAAATGGAACCTACAATTAACTAGCCCATAAGCCCATTGTCCTCCGAATTTTTATAGGCATTACGTGTTGAGTGGTGGAACTGAACGCACGGAATCGGCTTTAGTGCAGGGCGAATAAAATGAGAACATTAATAAGTAATATTTCATTACCTCGAGTGGGGATCGAACCCACAATCGTCGCGTTACAGTCAAAGCCTTGCGCCCCTGCGCCACGAGGGCCTCAAATTAATGAAGCAAAATTGAAACATAATAAGAAAATATTTCCTCACAATATCCAGCTTTAACAAAAGTAACGATGTCCAACGTTCATCGCCATAGACACTACATACGAATACAAAGAAGTAGATTAAAAAGAAAATAGAATCACTACAATGTTCAATAGTAACAGACCCACAAAACACCGCACAGCGCAGTTTACTTGCCATGCAGCAAACTGACGCGACCTCGTCCACTTATACCTACAACTTCGCTTACTTTCGTCCACAACCAGTTCTAAACCTTACCAGACCATCTAAATCTTATTTCAATTAGAGCCCTAGAAGGCCGCAGTGATTGTTCTAATTACACGCATACTAAGTGACCTTGGAGGACGGTCAACCAGCCAAGGACGTCAGCATAATTTGGACGGTATCAAGGCAATTGTTTACCATCAGTGGTCTCTTGTCGGTGGATGTGGTTGGTCGAGCTGAGCAACATATCGCGAATAAGAATACGTTATTATGCTAATAGCGCTGTCGATTTGAAAATAACTGGTAATATGGTGAGTTGTGAATCGTCAATGGATTTTTTTATCGTTTTGAAAATAATACAGATTGTTTAAACAATCTATAAAATATTAGGATGATTAAATGATATCAAAGAATGCACTTATTTATATTAAAGAACGAAGTTTAAATTGCTAAATATGAAAATTAGCTAATAGCTAAGTAAAGTTTTTATTCATATTAGGATAAAAGTATAATAGCTCTCGATACATACAATTTAGCGCACAAATTCTTTGCCGCGTAACATTAATTTCACGCTAGTAATGTAATACTTCGCATGAAGTCGTACGCCATAAGTAAACTGGGTTAAAAGCTATGGAATTTATGAGAAATTACAAAACTCATATATGGGTCAGGCAATAACAGAAAAGGTGAAATTTCATAGCATAGTCTGAATATCATCTTTAACTACCTAAAAGTAGTTACCTAATACTATAATAATAATTGATCATCTATATATATAAAAGGACTTGTCCTCACTGACTGAGGTAAGACGCACGCACAGCCGTAACCTCTGTGCGTAGAAACATGAAATTTGGACAGATGTTTACTTTCATAATCTGGACATCCACTAAGAAGGAATTTTGAAAAATTTTAACCCTAAAGGGGTAAAATAGGGGTTCAAAGTTTGTATGGAAAAAAATTTAAATCGGCGCCGATTTTTATAAAATTTGAAATTTNCATGGTTTATTCCACCCAAAATCGGGTCAAAATAAGCAGGCGAAGCTGCGCGCGCCCCCTAGTAATATTATAATGATCAATATTATATTATAATGATCAATTGTAAGTTCCCTAACTATATAGTTAGGCAACTTACAACCACCACATGTATAGTCAATTGCAGTCCCACTGAGCTACAGTGACCTAAACAAGTATTGGATAACAAAATTAAAATGTAAAAAAAATTTAAATACCAAAAAATAATACGACGTACACCTAAAGTGGAGTAAATATTTTGTACTTTTACAGTAAGATCTTAATTTATAATTTAAATAGTTAAATTACCTTACTCTTACTTCTTTAGAATAATCTAAAGAAGTAAATTCAACATGATATTTAATAAATTTTGGAGTGAAGAGTTTCGAACATATTTCCCACTGTGGATAATGCGAAATGGTGTCAAGGACGTAAAGTGTGCCGATTCTGAATGACGACTACATATGTAATATCCAAATTGCTATAAAGCTAGGCGTCTGAACTAAATTATTACTATGCTATTTTACTTTTAAAGTTTCTTTTTCAAAAACATTTTGCCTTGTCTTCGTAACTAATGTTCCTTTTGTTAAGAGATACAAAAAGTATTATTATTTATAAATACATTAGTATCACATAGCCTTAACAAAAACTTCAATAAAAGAACAATTATAAACATATTTATTACTACGTTTATTAAGCTACGGATATCGTAGACGCTACACACGATTGATTTGCATTTGTTTAAAGAAATATTTTAATTAAAATTATTTAATATGTATAACGATTATATGTTCTTAATAAGAAAGAAAAATAATTATTGTTCACTAGAGCTTTAGAAAAGTATTAGAATAATATGTTGAAGTAAAGCTTCACGTTTTTTTCGCGCATAGCAGTACAAAGGGTAACTCACATTAAAGACTTTCGCTTATGTTTCGTTTGTAAAATATATTGGTTTTAATGAATATTAATAGGAAATATAGTACTTATTATAATATTTAACAATACAGGCTGCCAGCTACGGCAAAAAGAACGGAATGTGGTATGGCGGTACATCGACAACTACAGGCACGAGTGGGTGGTCGAGGGCGGGGACGAGGAAGCAGTCGGTGGCAGAGTCCGACGCTCCACCACCAGGTGGCGGCAAACCAACCAGCGGGAGAGTCATCCGGATTATTAATAACATGGATCATTCAATACAGGTAGTATGATTGTTCACCCATTCCCACTCAGGGGAATGAATTATTTTTATAACCTCATTGTTTAATCATTTTGTAAGAGGGCAAAACGAAGCATTTGATTTCTGCCACTCATCACAATGGTACCAAAGCTGGGGAAAAAGTAAGGAACGAAGTGTTAAACACCAGGTTACCTCAACCAACCTACCAAAAAAAATATCTTATTTTTTAAAAAATAATATAGTCTATAGAATTATCATTAATAAAAAAATCAGGCAACACAAATTTCACAGCTGTTAAAATACACTTATCACGATGTCTGTAGATGTGAGGTGTTGTTGTTTTAATAACACCATATACAGACCTTCGCAATTAAATAAAACATCCACTTTATTTGATAAAGCTTCATTACAAATTCAAAGAATTATTTAACTTATCGCGTCCATTGTATAATATGGAAATCAGAAAACTGCACGAAATAATTTAATTAGAACTGTACTTTAAAAATTCACGTCTCCATCGCGCTATAATAATAAAGACCGTAAAATCATTTGATATTTTGCTAGTATTTTAATAAGACGTTTTCAGTGAAAATATCCTTGGTATTTTTAATAATATGGCTTCGATAGGTTCTTTTGAGGTCAGGGGGTAGGGTAAGGTGCTATTAGAACGTCACCAGCCGGCCCAGTTACGTTTTTAGCATAACTTAATTAATGATTTTATATTGCAGTGCCGCGTTTTGTTAAATCTACGCACCACACAGCCCTTTGAAGAAGTGTTAGAGGATTTAGGTCAAGTTTTGAAAATGAGCGGAGCTAAGCGAATGTATACTATTACCGGGCAAGAGGTAATTTACGCACTATTTTATATTAATATGATAATATAAGTTTTTTTAAGTTTAAGTTGAAGCGAAGTAGGCAGTGAGAATCTATCTTCTATACATAATTACAATGAAAATATAAAATTGCTGAGTTTTTAATGTATATATTTTGTTTGTAAAATAATAATTTATATGATGAATGATATATTAATATTTAACTCTTACTCTCTCTCTCTTTCTTTATGTAGAACTACATAGAGATCACAGCCTTTTGCCTATGGATTTATTTTCAAAGATTATTCTCTCGATTTGGCACGCAAAGACGCAACACAAAGTTCTCAATTGAATTATTATTATGTATTGATAATGTGATTTTTTTTAGGTAAGAAGTTTTTCCCAACTAAGAAACGAGTTTGCCGATGTTGAAACCTTCTATTTAGGCTCAGTGATGGTACCACCAGCTCTTAGTCCAGGAATAAGCGCCCCACTACCGATAGAATCACCTATTCGAAGGTACTTTACATTCATTTTTTTTTAAAGGAAACTATTTTAGTTCTAGGCTATTATTATATTTGTATTACCTTTTTAGGTCCCGATCAAGAGGTGCCGTAGCAGCGATGCCAATATCAGAGGATAGCAGAGGGCGGCGAGCGAGAAGCAAAAGCCGCCCAAGAGTACTTTACGCACCGGAAGGCGAAATTATTCGGAACTCGGGTACATTCGTCGTTAATATTTAATCGAGCTTCGCAAAGTACAGTACGATTGACGAATCATGACCCCCCGAAGTTAGATGTAAATTTTTAACTTTTGATTATAGTCTTATAGAAAATGCGCGAAAAGTCAGTAAGTTTAACTATAAGGCGGCCACATCTCGTAGACTGTACTGTAGTTTAAATTTCACTAGTAGGTACATGTAAAATTGTTTCAACAGATTACACACTTTTAGAGGTGCTGAAAGAAGAACCAATGCGAGTGACGATTCGTGGACTGCGACGCACTTTCTACCCTCCCATACATCACGCGCCCATCGACAATACGCCTCCAGAAAAGAAGATGCAGCTAGACTGGGTGTAAGTCATTAATGTAATATCTATAAATTAATGTTAATTTTACAATTTTTTTGTTATATTATACATTAAAGTTGTGTTTAGTTTAAATCAGTCATTCTTCAGACAACTCTTCCATTTTCAAATTATATTATTATTTTTTTATGTAGGACACAAGTCCTATTTTTGAAGTATGTTTGTGTGATTAAAGTTAAATAGATGTTTGTGAAAAAAAAATATATAATATATTAAGCTCCAATTCCTTATTGTCAGGTTTTTTTCACATAAATACATCATTTTGGTCATATTATGGACTTAATAATAATATTTACAGTATTGTATCAGGTACCATTATTACCATATCAATATTGTATATTGTTTGTATACCTATGTGTTATATCTGTAATTATGTTTAGCTACGGCTATCGCGGAGCAGATTCCCGTCGTAACTTATGGGTTCTGCCGACCGGAGAGCTGCTGTACTACGTCGCTGCGGTCGCTGTCATGTATGATAGAGACGAGGAATCCCAAAGACACTACACTGGCCATACAGAAGATATTCAATGGTAAGATATAATTAAATAGTTATGAAAAAACTAATATTTTTATAAAACTAAAGAATAAAATAAATAGAAAACATATAATAATTGTTTTTCTACTTTAATGTTTTTTTTCTCAAGTGCGAATTGAAGCCACAACCGTCGCGCTTACCGCCGCTATACCACGACACTCTGTTTCCCATTTTCCGCTGAAATCTGAAGGCATTTCGTGTTGAGTGTTTGAACTCAACGCCTCAACACCAGAACGAAGAAATGAAAAGTTTATTTCTGACATAAATAATTTTCTCTTTGTTTGTTACACAGCATGGAGCTCCACCCCTCCCGCGAGCTGGTGGCAAGCGGGCAGCGCGCGGGGCGCGGGAGGCGCGCGCAGGCGCACGTGCGCATCTGGAGCACGGACACTTTGCAAACTTTACACGTTTTTGGAATGGCGGAGTTCGAGGCGGGCGTCTCTGCTGTTGCTTTTTCACAGCTGGTTAGCTAATTCATATCTTTCATAAACAAATACTATTAAATTTTGCCTTTATCTATGCATCTATATGCATAAATACAGAATTATTTCTGTGTTTAAGAAGGAACAATTATCTATTAATATTTAATGAAAATATGAAAAGCATATAAAATAAGTTAAGTTTTATAAACATCTAGAAAAAAGCAAGAAATGACGAATTTGAACGTCTTATTTTTCGTCTTAGAATGGCGGCAGTTACGTCCTAGCTGTAGACGCCGGCCGTGAAAGCATTTTGTCGGTTTGGCAGTGGCAGTGGGGCCACCTACTTGGGAAAGTCGCGGTAAGCTACGTAATAATTCTAAGTGTTTAATTAGAGTAGATATTGAAATATAAAAGGTTCCTTCAGTTTCTTTGTCACGATGTCATCTTTTAAAAAAAACATCGAAATGAATGAAGACTACAATGAAAAGAACAATGAAAAATATGTTATTAATACCTTAATATTAAATACTAGCTTCGATATTCATGTTATTAAATGGATATTAAAAATATAACATATATTTTACGTATAAGGCATAGTTTTTTTTTGTTATTTTGCGCTTCATTGTATTTTGCCGTCAATGTGACCTAAGGTACGTTATCAAGATATGGAAAACGATACGACGATAGTTGTTATTACCAAAATCTATACTATACAATACAAAATACAAAGCAAACAGCAAAGCGCGGCGTTGAGTTCCACCACTCAACACCCTGTCCCCAGGAAGAATCTATTCTTTCTGTCAGTTAAAAGAATCGATACAATATTCTTTATATACTTAAACATCTGCAAGTTCTGTGACGCATTTCAATCCGTTCTTACTGTCCCTATGTGTAACCTATATTTAACAATTCACTAAAAAAACTCATGCAAGTTTAATAAAAATACAAATAATTTAAAAATATAATAGCTTTAATGTTAACATTAGAAAATATTTCGATCTCTTTATAATTATGAAAATGGCACGCCCACTAGGTACAACGCCGCCTACGATGCGGCCACGAAATAAGCTTATGAATGTCAATTGGTTATAGACTTTATATTCTTTTCCTTAATGATGTAAACTTGTTTGTACTTCTAATTTCTAGTTTACATAGAAATTTGCTAGGCAACCATATAAAATATATAAAAAGTAGTAAAAATGTATAAACGTCTAATTATATAATTTGAATTCTACGAAATAATAATGGAGTTGAGTTTATATAAGGTACTCTTTATTTACCAATTCATGCCTAAAAGAAGTATTCAATAACAATTTTTGTTCGTGGGTTTTTTCATCAATTTTTTTTTGTGTAATAAATTTGCAATAAATATGCAGAATTTAAATATTGAAGAAGATATGGAGTAAAAGGTGGAGTGAATGGTGGATTGAATGTCGCAAAGTATTTAAAAATTAAAACTTTGCTTATACAGAAAATGGGATACACACACATTTCTTATTTCATTATCACATTTCTAATTTTCTTTGTATGAGAATCAATATGCAGGGCTCTCCAAATATGATGGTTTTCCAAGCTGTCAAAAGCTATATTATAATCGACAAATGCCAAGTATAATTTGTACCCAAATTCTTTCTATGAATTACAACTTGGATGAAATTTTATTATCTTCTATGATTTGTTTTAGGCTATGCATGTGGTCTGTCGTTGAATATCCTGCTCTAAATCCGGCCTGTTCGAGTGGCTGGTAAAATTCTAAGGTTTTGCAAATTTGATTAAGTATTATTTTTGTGAAGACTTTGTCAATATTCGACATGATGCTAATAGTGTGGTAGTTGTTAATATCGTCTGTATCACCTTTTTGTGTATCAAGATAATTGTGCTACTTGACCACTGAATGGGGATGTACTCAGATTCCATAATCACATTGTAGAGGTGGCTAAGTCTATGCAGGTTCTATGGTAATATAATTTTCATCATTTCGTTTGAGATACTATCTTGTCCCGGTGATTTATCACTTCTCTGTGATCTTACTGCATGAGAAACTTCCATTTCTAATATGGGGAGTATGTTTTCCTCATAATGGCCAAGAGAACTTGTGGTTTTGTTCGTTGTTTTCTCTAACAGTTCCTCTAAGCTTTTACTAGAGTATAGTGTCTTGTAGAAGTCTGTAGTTTAATAAAATAAAATGCTTCTTGTTTTTGTTTCTGGTGTTAACTGTTTGTTTTTTAGTTTAGGTATCCATGTTTTGAGTCTTTGAGTTATTTGAGGGCTTTATTAAACCCTCCAGTCTTGGTTATATGGTTGTTAATGCATGCAATGGTCCTTAAGTCTGCCTTTCTTGATATTCTTACTTATTTCCTTGCTTATTTTTGTAAAATCCTTTAATGTGGTTCTTGTGTTGCACTTCTGTACCACATACACATACCACATATGTATAATAAAGAAATCATATGTGTAATAAATCAAATTGATATTCTTACTTATTTTTGTAATATCCTTTAATGTGATTTATCTTTCTTGTTTGGCACTTCTGTACCACAATTGTGGCACTTCTGTTTCACAGTAGCTACATATATGTAATAAATAAATCACATGTGTAATAAATCAAATAGTCGTATTAGTAGAGTGGTTTTCACGAGGTTATCTGCTCACATCTTGTAAAAAAACACCTTGTAGAGAGTTCACAAAAACATACTGCTATTAAATTAAGCATTTTATTTATTAAAGACACTTCAAGAAGAACTGACTGGTGCCGCCTTCCACCCACTTGATGATAATTTATTAATTACACACGGAAAAGGACACCTCGCCTTTTGGAATCGACGAAAAGATGGATTCTTCGAACGAACAGATATCATTAAGCCGGTATGTTTTTATTATCATGATAATGTAAAGATCTTATTTCTTAGTGAATTATTATATTTAATTCAAATAACTACAAATATTTATGCGAACTCACAAAACGTTTGTGTAGACCTGCTACTAACAGTGCATTTCTCCTTAATGAGTTGTTTTGTGTCTAATTATTAACGTAATAACGGTTTCAATTTGTATTTATTTTCTTAATATTTCATTACAATATTCCTTTTCAAAAGATAAAAACTATTTTCGATAGCATGTACCTATAATACTACACTATAATAATAGTACAACAAAATTTAATGCTAGTTTTATTTTTAAATTGTAATTTGACATTTCCCACCATTTTATTTTTAGTGATGTACTATTAATCGATGTTATGATCGATTTTTTTTCAGCCTGCACGCACTCAAGTAACAGCGTTACAATTTGAACAAGACGGAGATGTGGTAACTGCTGATAGTGATGGCTTTATTACCATATATAGCGTCGATAGCGATGGAGCATACTTTGTTAGAATGGAATTCGAGGTAACTAAAACACATATATTTAAATATTTTTCAGGATATCAGTGTTTTATTTATTTTTTTATATTTTTATCATTTCTTGTATGTTATTATTTTTTAGGCCCACATGAAAGGAATAAGTTCGTTAGTTATGCTTTCTGAAGGGACTTTGATATCCGGAGGAGAGAAAGATAGAAAAATTGCTGCCTGGGATTCTTTGCAGAACTATAAACGCATTACTGAAACAAAGGTAGTTCAATTCCATATTAGAAAACAGTACAAAAAAATTATTATCTTTGTTATTATATTCTTATTTGTGTTTAAAAAATATAGTTACCCGAGTCCGCTGGAGGAGTGCGAAGTATTTATCCCCAAAGACCGGGAAGGAATGACGGTAATTTATATGTAGGCACAACCAAGAATAATATAATGGAAGGATCTTTACAAAGAAGATTTAATCAGGTAAGTAATGTATTTATATATATGTGTGTGTATAAAAGCATTTATGTAAATATATAACATCGTTCTAATTATTACTCTGAACAGGTAATATTTGGACATCATAAGCCTTTAATGGGTTTAGCTGTACATCCCGATGACGAAATGTTTGCAACTGCTGGCCATGACAAGAATGTCGCTCTGTGGAAGGGACATAAGCTAATATTTGCTACACAGGTATTATAAAAATATATATTTTAGTTCCTCCCCATTGTCCTATGTTCTTTTTTTAATTATATTACAGTTTTTTAATTATATTTAGTGCTATTATATTACACAATTTACTTTTCGAGGCTGACAAGACCCCGTGGCACAAGGATAGCTACAAACCTTAGATTTACAGTGTTTTTGGTTTACACGCCCAGGTTTCAATTCAGGATACAGCGTAAAGCTAAAACAGTATTTTTTTCCATTTCCTAGGTGGGATACGAATGCGTATCCTTAGCATGGCATCCTGGTGGTGGTGCGTTAGCTGCAGGAAGTACAGAAGGTCATTTAGTTATATTGAATGCGGACGCTGGAGCCCACGTGGCAACAATTAGAGTATGTGGTTCGCCTTTGAACTGCTTGCAATATAATTCAGGTAAAAAATAAATGTCATCATGTGTAAATTTTGACTAATTTTATAGATTTCTAGGTAAAATAATATTTTTGTCATTTTCTAATTCAGCTGGAGACGTTCTTGCTATCGGATCGCAAAATGGCAGCATTTATTTATTCCGCGTATCACGAGATGGATTTTCTTACAAAAAGTCCAATAAAATACGAGGCGCTCAACCGCTAGCCCAATTAGATTGGAGTCTTGATGGAAACTACTTGCAGACTGTTACTGCTGATTACGATTTATCATTTTGTATGTATACATTATTTAAAGCTTTTTATTGAAATATTTTATTTTAAGATTTTTTTTATATATATATTTATTTTAGGGGACGTAAAAGCTTTATCGCCAGAGAAGAGTCCAATAGCAATGAAGGATGTCAAATGGTTTACGTATAATTCAACAGTAGGGTTTCTTGTGTCGGGTAATATAACTTATTTGGAACGTTGGTTAAATAATAAATTAAGAATAATTTCTCTAATATTTATCATATTTTTTCAGGAATGTGGAATAATCGTTTTTATCCTATGACGTCATTAATAACGGCTGCTAGCCGCTCGTCTGCTCATGATCTCCTTATCAGTGGTGATTCTGATGGCTACTTACGTTTATTCAGGTATTATCATAACGCAATTAATATTTTAAAGGTTACGTTACCCTCGATATCAAACTTAAATATATTTAGACCTAAGTTAGACCTATTTAAATTTTTGTCAGATTTAAAAAATGAAACTACTATAGCTAGTGATGGCTCATGGCATGGCAATATAAAATAGGGTTCTAAAAAATATTTTGCGACTACTGAGTTCGTTACATTGCATTGGTGTTTGCTGAAAATACGTATTTCGGAGTTAAAAATCATATTTTACAAAATTAGATACAATTTATGAAAATTATTTGACTGCACCTAAAACCTGAAAAATCTAAAGATACGATAGCGTTAGTACATATCCAATATTATTCTTATTGTTATAATATTACTACATCTCTTCCCAGATACCCATGCGCGAGTAACAAAGCCGAATACAACGAAGCAAAAGTATATTCTGGATCGATATATTCTAATCGATTTTTATTCAACGATCGTTGCATGGTTACCACTGGAGGGTCTGACGCAGCTCTCATGCTGTGGGAGCTGGTGGACGACTAGCAGTACGCGGCGCAGGGGCTGCGGCCACCCGCCGTCGTGGTGGCGCCCCCCACACCCTCCCCGCCCCTAGCGCTGATGCCACACCCTACCTTCCAAGTCTTGGATTTCGATGACCTTGACTGAACGGTACTTAAAATTTTGGAGGAATACGACATGTTTCGTACTTAACAACACTCGAGTCTTTACGGGACTTTGAGCCTTTGTGCGATAAATATCTAAACAATTACATGATTTGTCAATCACTTTTGGATAAATATCGATTTTAATCGATAATTCCATGCAATGGATTTTGATTTTGAGGAAAAATGATGAAACTTTTGTATGTTGGTTTAAATAAGCACAATGCATCTACTTGTTTTGAAGTATTATATAGCGTACTTGACTAAATAGGTACGGTAAAACAATTATTAAGAATACGAGACTTCACAATTTGTACTTTAAATGAAAAAGTAAATCCATTCAATAAAAAGACGTAAAGTGGAGAACTATATTATTACTAAGTTTGTACATTCTTCCCTAATATATGGGAAATGCGTTAAATTAAAAAAAAACACTATTTTAAATGAGTGTTGCTGTAATAAACAATTTTTGAAATAAAGAAAACATATTTAAAAATAGTAATATCTAATATAGTTTGCATCATTAATCACACACTGCCATTTTAACGCATATATTAGATTATATACATGTTTAGATAGAATTAAAGTTAAACGATTAAATTAATTAATATATATTTTGAACTCTTAACCATTAATAGAATGCCTGTATATTAAGTTGTATGTCATACCAAAATGTTCATAAGTATTCGAAACAGTATTTTGACAAAAAGTAGCAAAGGTATTTATTATAAAACTATCTGACCACATCCTCAAGAGTCACCATGGGTAGTTACAATCAATAAACAATATGGGAAATTTTAATTGATGTAATTAGAATTATTTAATTATACAATGTAATAAATTGTAACATATATTTATATTTATAATAACATTTATCTATGCGTGTACATAATCCAGTAAACATTTAAATAAAAATGGTTTTAAAAAGTGTATTTATGATAATATATTGCCTAATGTCAATGTAATTAGAACTTAGAAGCATAAAGTTACATGATATATATATTTTATAATAAGTTTGATGAAATTAAATCAAAATATTGGGAATAGAAAATAAACCTTTTAAAGAAATTTCTGATAAATTCAATTATAAAGTCATACTATCTAAAGGTAATTAGGTATTAAGAAAAAAATATAAAGGCACAATTTCGATAATACTTGTTTAGTAAACTTCTCATTAGAAGGAGTTTGATACTGTTTACACTTGTGCACAATTATTTTATACGGTATTGTACGTGGCGGGCCACTTTTATTATATTTTAAAAGATAACATTCCAGTGGAATCCAATTGATATACACATTGCAGTATTTTTACTGTCACACTCACGATAATCATTTTTGTACGTAGCGTCCAATATAGACACGAAGTAGCTTTAGTAAAAATAAGAAAAAATTAAATTAATATATATGTTATTTTTTAATATTTACTTTTTAACTGTATGTATCAATATTGCTTTAAAACAAATACATTACTGAACTTATTTACGTAAATTTGAATATTTTAAACCAAGTTATGTTTGAAGATTAAAGCATTATAGTAAACTTGTTGCATTTTTTGTTTATTTTAATAAATTATTTATAATAAAAGGTTTTTTTTGTACCAATAACCTTTCTATACGCGCATAATTTATATTTATACTAGTGGACCCGAACGCGGCTACGCCCGCTTGAACTATACGAATATTTATTAAATATATGAATGAAATTATTTTCAGTTTTCAATAGAGAGATGCGTTAAGCTAGCTCATTCTGGGTGACGTTTTCTAACAACAGACTTTGCAAATCATTGCTTAGCAACGGTCGCATAGCGACGGATGTTATTAATATGGCGGAATAAATTGCTTGTCGAATTAATAAGTATTTTAATATATTGGTATATATCGAAAATATTACAAATATGAGAAAAAAGTATCCTATGTTTATCCTGAGACCCTCAAGTATCTCTATATGAGTATTTTATCACAATTAAATTAGCGGATTGGCCCTGATTGCGTAAAATACAGACAGACAGACAGAGTTACTTTCAAATTTATAATAGGTATGGATTATATAGTGCTCTTTGGCAAAAAGGTAATAAAAGGTAATATTGGAGTTAATCTGTACACAGTAACAACAAAAAAATCCTGGTGCTATTTTAATTTATGGTAATTTATAATTTTCTAAGATAAAATATATATCATTTTTAAAAAAAAACAAAAACAACTCGGAGATCTTAACTGAAAAGTCAAGTGAAGTCATTTACTTCATAGAAAATGTCAACTAGTAAGGAGTAGATCATTATCTACTTATCACACACCATACATAAATAAAAATTTCAAAATATATACATGTTCCTAAAGCTTAAAAATAAATTAATAAATATTCAAAAGCTACGGTACCTTTTATCCTTTAATCCACTATGCAGTGGCGTAAGAAACAATATCGTTACTAGCAACCCTGCAGCAAATGTCAACGTCATTGTCATCGGATCGGGGTAAATGTATAATACGGTGCGCTAATTTTAGGTTAAGATTACAAAGACTATACTGGATCAATAATGTGAAATGTCAAAATTTAGATCTTTTACGTATACGGGATAATATGATAACAAAGTGTAAAAAAGTTCAAAGCAATTATTATGAAACAAAATAGTTCTATGTTCAAACCTCGTCCTTGCGGCTGTAAAGGTTGCAGAACATGTCTTGTTTGCGAAACTTATTACGGCGCCGATACTTCGAAAACTACAAAACCATTAGACAAAGAAAAAGGCTACGTGTACTGTCCATTGTGTGATAGAGCTTGGAGTGGATGGGATATAGACATTTATAAACAACATCCAAACCATGAAGGCAAATCTATATATTACCCAGGCGTTTATATAAAGCTAGATTTTATATCTAAGGAGGAAGAAGAAGAACTGATTAAAAATATCGACGAAGTACCATGGGATATCTCACAAAGTGGTCGTCGTAAGCAAAATTATGGACCAAAGACTAATTTTAAAAAACAAAAAATAGTTCCTGGTAAATTTGATGGATTTCCCAAATTTTCGAAATTTTTACAAGAAAGATTTCGAGAATTCGATTTGTTGAAAGGCTATGAAGTTATAGA
Organism: Heliconius nattereri; assembly: GCA_013403645.1. NCBI lineage: Eukaryota > Metazoa > Arthropoda > Insecta > Lepidoptera > Nymphalidae > Heliconius > Heliconius nattereri. Next base: position 9,179,152 of record JAAIXI010000237.1, read on the forward strand.
ACAATGTTCCTTAGAATATGATCCAAGTAAAGGTGCATCAATAGACCCTCATATTGATGATTGTTGGGTTTGGGGCGAAAGAATACTCACTGTGAATTGTTTAGCAGACTCAGTGCTTACAATGACACCTTTTAAAGGTGACACCAAGAAATACAATTTATATTGGGCAAATAATTACCCTCCCCTTGTTGAGACTGATGGCAGTATTAATATTGATTATGTTGATAAAGGACAAAGCATGCTAGAAGCTTCTGAGCCACTGGAAGATAATGATGTGATTATAAGAATACCATTGATAAAGTAATACCTAAATAAATTTACTATTATAAATTGTATTTCACATTTAATTAGCATATAGTATTAAAATATTCACAATTACAATTTATTGCATAACTTATTGCATAACTATTTTTGTATACTAAATTGAAGTTTGTTTTTTCACATGTGACCTTGGATTTTATTAATTTTATTTAAATCCTAGTAATTATCTATAAATTAAGTAAAATAGTTTATTTAACTTGTTCATAACTTTTGACAGCTTCATATTTTCCAAGATAGCAGAGTATGACAAAGGAACCTAGTCTTAAGACATTGTTCCTCAATTTTCATGTATTATTTGCGAAATTGAGTGACAGAACTTAACAATGCACTTTTTATATCAGAGTCTATAACTGAAAAAATAATATAACTATTCTCAAAGTTGTAATTGAACCCACAACTATTAATTTACAGTCCAACACTGTTATATTGTTTTTCTTTTCCTATCTTTTTTAATAATAATATTCATGCTTAATTTTTTTCTTTTTGCAGGAGATCTCTTTTAGTTATTTATGGTGGAACTAGATACCACTGGGAACATGCTGTTTTACGAGAAGATATAAAAAGTAGGAGAGTGTGTATTGCTTACAGAGAATTTACACCACCATTTATGAGTAATGGAGATCAAAATGTCATTGGACATGAGATACGAAACAAAGCAAAAAACTTTTGGGATCATCGAGACAAATATAAAAATCTTTTACATGATATAGAAATAGGTAAAATTAACTTGATTTGAGTTAATTTTGCATGTAATAGATATTTTTCCATTCAATTCTTATAATATTTATTTTATGTACAAAAAAATATATAATTAAAGCATTTAAATTATTATAAGAGACTTCTTTTTTTACTTTATTAACATACTAAGTATGTTTGTACTTTATTTGAACATATTTATTTTATAGGTAAGTACCTACGGATACAAGTGTATCCCGTACAAAAATTGGCATAAACCAATTAAGACATTTGGTGTTTAAACAACCTTCTATTCCTAATTAATTGTTCTATAAGTAAAATATTTATAGAACAATTAATTTTTATTTTTTTTTGATAGTGGAAATTTGTTGTTTTACAAAAATGTAATTGATATTGAAGTTATTATATATTAGGAAATATTTTACTATGAAAATGTGTGTAGCTATTCATTTAGAGATCTGTGTAGTTATTCATTTAGAAATCAGCAATATTTTACGAATGTACTACTCTCAAATATCAATATCTCAAATAGAAAGATTTGGAATTTTTTATTATAATTTAAAATAATACACAACACTGCTCATATTTTCATGACCTTAAAAGATAATTTGCAAGTTTAATTCAAAACGACACAAGTACATAGCTAAAGTTTTATTTTATTATTCTAAAGCATACAAATAGTCTATATTTACAACATACTAAATATATCTTCCCTCTCTTTCTATACAATTTTATTATATAAAGCATGTTTATAAAAATTGCAATAAGGCAATATAATGCCTTAAAGTAAAAATAATATATTAATTGTATAAATATAATATTAAATTGTGAAACACTACTAAGAAGCTATTAATATTTAATTGGTGGATCTACGATCGATAAAATATTCAGCTCTTATGCAGTAGTACATTCGTGATGTGGAATATAGATGCCATCATTTTGTACCCTGGATTCTCTTGCTTCTTTTTCTTCGTTTTCCCGTGCAATAATCATTTGTTCCTTAATTTTCCATGTTAAAAGTCCTTTCTCACTTTTATACTTACGAATGCATCTGGCTAGTAATAACGCGAAGATTATGCCCAATAACTAAAAAAATAAAAAAGTAGTTAACGAAATATAGTAGTGTTAAATATTTGTCCAGAGGGTGTCGAGACTAATATCTGCCCGATATTGGTTTGTGGGCATACGGGTACGCGACCCCGGATCCTCGAGCCGCCACTCTTATATCCTCATCCAGTCCGTAAGAATGGTGTCCTTTCTCCCCCCTCTCCTCCTCCTTCCTTTACCTATCCTACCCCTTCTATTTTCCTCTCCCCTCGGTTTTTCCCCACAAAGGGGTTTTTGGAGGTCAGATGGCAGTCGCTCCACGTAAACCGCAAACCGCCATATTATGAAATGAACCAAGAACAGACTGGGTACGGTTAGGGCGTCGCCGCAAAACGACGCGCAGGCACATCGCCCTACACCTGCGACAAGTGGCTACCGTGTCAAGTACGGGTACGGTTAAAGACGCAAGTACCCAGACGGAAACTCTCTAACCGGACGATGGAGGGAACTCGCAGATGTACTCATGAGACGTCGGGTCCAGTGTGCCTTCCTCCAGGAAACTCGCTGGAAGGGCAATAAGTCTCGTAACATCGGACAGGGTTACCGGTTTATATACACTGGGTCACCTTCGGGTAGAAACGGTGTAGCGGTAGTGCTTTCTGAATGGGCTCCTTGAAGTCGACCGTCGCTCCGACCGCTTGATGCGAGTGAGGGTAATGATTGAGGGCGTTATCACAAACTTAATCAGTGCCTATGCTCCCCAGGCAGGATGTAACGCGGCTGAAAAGGAAACATTCTGGGAGCATTATGAAGGGATGCTACTTGCTGTGCCGTCTACCGTAGTGGTCTAAGTTGGGGGGGGACTTGAACGGGCACGTCGGTAAGGCTGCTGAGCCGTATGAACGGTCTTCCCAATGCAGAGGGAGAAAACATTCTGAGAACCTGTATTGCGTTTGATCTGGCCGTCGTGAATACGTTCTTCCAAAAGAATTCTCAGCACCTTACCACGTATAAGTGCGGATCCCACTCAACTCAAATAGGCTACTTATTGACCAGACGGTGTCATATGGGCAGGGTAACTAACTGTAAGGTCATTCCAGGCGAAAGCCTAACGGCCCAACATCGTCTTCTTGTCATGGACTTTAACGTCACTCCGAAGAAGAAAGTAGCCGAGAAACGTAGGCCTCGGATCAAGTGGTGGTTGCTGAATGGACCGATGCAGACCGACTTCCTGGCAGAGGTGAAAAGTCACGATCTTTCGACTAACACCGAGACTGCTCAGGATGCTTGGGATCGGGCTCAGTCGGCAATCATTGCGGCGGGCAGGCGAGTTCTTGGCCTTTCTAGGGGAGGACGTGTCATCGACAAGGAGACATGGTGGTGGAATGACGAGGTGCAGGAAGTGACTCGTGAAAAGAAGGCTGCCTTTAAGAAGTGGCAGGAATCCAACTCTCCTGAAGACAGACTGGAGTACACAGTAGCTAAACGTGCCTGTAAAAGAGCTGTAGCCAGAGCCCGCAGTGAAAGTTTGTCACCATTGTATGATAAACTTGAAACTGTGGAGGGGCAGAAGCTCATTTACAAACTGGCACGTTCCCGGGATAAAGTGACGCAAGATATCGCAAAATGTCTTTGCGTCAAAGATTCCCAGGGCACGCTGCTCTGTAGTCATGCCTCTGTGAAGGAGAGGTGGAGAAGCTACTTCCAGGAGTTGCTGAATACTCAGCACCCATGCAGTCTTCATCACGACCCACCGCCTAACCTCGGACTTATTGCCCCAATAACCCTTGACGAAACACGTAATTGCCTTCGACGCATGAAGAACGGAAAAGCGGTGGGACCTGACGACATTCCGATCGAAGCGTGGAAATCGTTGGGCTCTCTTGGTGTGCTCATGCTTACTGACCTTTTTAACCATATCTTGAACACTGGTAAGATGCCGCATCAGTGGCGGCTTAGCTTTATTACCCCTATTTACAAGGGAAGGGGCAGTGTTCAAGATTGTGGTAGTTATAGGGGCATTAAGCTTATGAGTCATACCATGAAGCTCTTCGAGCGCATGATCGACTTCAGGCTCCGCCGAGAGTGTACTGTCTCTGAGTCTCAATATGGATTTCAGCCAGGATCGGGCACCATGGACGCCATTTTCGCCCTCAGAACTTTGATGGAGGCATACAGGGAAAAAAGGAGAGCTCTGCACGTGGCCTTTTTAGATCTGCAGAAGGCCTTTGACTGTGTGCCTCGTCAGTGTATCTGGTGGGCATTGCGATCCAAAGGGATCCCTGAGGCCTATATTGAGATTATCAGAGGCATGTACCACGATTCCGCTTCTATGGTTAGGACTGCTGTTGGCGACACTAGACCCTTCCCGATTACAGTGGGGGTTCACCAGGGCTCGGCTCTTAGTCCGTTCTTGTTCAATGTAGTGCTCGATACTGTCTCGGCTCACATCCAGGACCAGCCTCCATGGCTGATGATGTATGCCGACGACATAGCACTCATTGCCGAGAACCGACTGACGCTGGAGCGTAAAGTGAACCTCTGGAAGGGTACGCTTGAGAACGGCGGCCTTAAACTAAATGTGTCGAAGACAGAGTACATGGCCTGCGGGAACCGGGACTCGAGCACCATCCTTATAGGTCCTGAACCAGCCGTTAAGTCGGAGAAGTTCAGGTACCTTGGATCCGTTATGCACGAGTCTGGAGGCATCGACCACGATGTCCATGGCCGGATAAGCGCTGCCTGGGCCAAATGGCGGGAGGTCACTGGTGTGGTCTGCGACCGCAGAATACCGCCCAAGCTCAAGGGGCTGATATACAAGAGCATCGTCCGACCGGTTCTTTTATACGGCAGCGAATGTTGGCCAGCACTATCTCGGCACACTCAGGAGCTTCACGTCACGGAAATGAAGATGCTGAGGTGGATGTGCGGCGTAACGCGGTCTGACCGCATACGCAACACATTCATTCGAGGTAGTCTTGGGGTCCGTGACGTAGCGGATAAGCTCCAAGAGCGTCGCTTGAGATGGTTTGGCCACGTTACGCGCCGGCCTAAGAACTATGTCGGACGCAAGTGCCTTGCTATGCCAGTTCCTGGGGCGCGACCTCCCGGACGCCCAAGGCAGCGCTGGATGTCGTGATGCAGCACATGAGTGCCAATGGTCTAACCACCGAGGACGCAAAAGATCGTACAAAGTAGAGTAGGTTGAGTAGGAAGGCAGACCCTGGCAATATCCGGGATTAATGCCAGGAGGAAGAAGAAGTAGTGTTAAATATTTATTTGACAAAACAACGTAACAATGAGTTCCCAGGTTCCCCTCTCCCTGCTATGCCAGCGTGAAGCTAAAAAAAACCACCCTAAGACCAAGAAACTAGTGTTAATTTTTATTCCAGCCTCACATGTATTAGGGTAAACAGAAGAAACCTAGTGTTAAGACACTCCACCTCCCACTTTCCACTGAGTTCTGGAGGCATTGCAGGGTGAGTGGCGGAACTCAATGCCACGCTTTACATTGACACCTCAGCAAAGAAATGAAAACATTAAATATTTAATTTCCTTGACTGAGAATCGAACACACAACTTTACCAAACAAATAGTCGCACTATTGAGACCCTGCACCACAACAGGTCTATTTTTTATTTATCTACTAATACTTTAAATTTAAATGAGGTACATTTGAGGTACGCCTATTTATATCAAAGTCTAGGAGCAATGGGCGCACTAAAAGCTGGGATAATTAAATTACATTATATAATTAATATTACCTGTATGAACATTACAGAGACACCCAAAACGCCGATCACGCCTGAATTTTGTACGAACAAATTTATTAATGCAGTTTTACAACTATTAATTCTCATACTGGTACAGAATTCCTCTCCTTTGACTATACAACACGATTCAGGTACAACTATCGCCACCTTCCCTTGTTCCACTTGAGTTGAAAATACTACTGTTGAGTGATTTCCAGAGAAATCCATGCCAACATAGTCGAAATACGAACTGCTCCCACAGCAGTTTAGCTGTAATAATTAGAGAAGAACTTTATTAAATTAATATTATATTTCTTTATAATAATATCGAATGCTAGCGAAATGGTTCGATCACTTTAGATGTACCTACTATGAACATGCTTCAGCATTTATATGTATTTAAATATATTTTTAGAAAAGAACGAAAAGTGAGTAGTAAGAGAGATAGGGGGAGACCTCGGTTGATCTTCGAAAACACAGTATCAAAGATACTGGAGGAAAGTTATGTAAAAAGCCCGAGGACCCCCCGGAGGGCATATATGAAGAGGTTGATGACAATGATGGTTGATGAAAATGGACGAGGCGAAAGAGATATGTAGAGACCGTAGCGTATGGCGCTTCGTTCTCTCTGACTACCCCGTTAGGGATAAAGCGTGAAGTTAAGTTTATGTTATATTTCAAAAAATAAAGTGTTATTAATTTGATTTACATGCAAATTTCAAATTTAATAGTTTTTACAATTATTTCGAAAATTAATAATATTTGTCTAAAGTGATTGACTAGCTTGACAAAATTAATAAATAAATCAAGTTTTAAATTTTGGCGGACATTGAGGAACCGAAATGTCTATATAGGAATGGAGTGTCTTAACACTAGGTTGCCTCTGCCTACCGTGCTATGATATGGTCCTTCGGGCGTAACATGTTGTGTGAATTAAATTAGTCAAGTACTTACGCAAGTTTGTAGTTGATCAATTTCCATTTCTATTTCTGGATCTGAAGTGTATTCGGATATAGGTATGTTAAAATAATTTTCAAAAGACTTCGCATCTATTGTGAATGCTAAAATTACAGCGACCAGCTTGATAATTAATATCAAGGACAAAAAAAATGCGTACTGAAATAAGAAAAAAAATATGTCTGGCTAGGTATATTTGTAAAGGTAAAAAAAATACTTCCTCTAGGTGGGTACTACCATCTACTAAGCATATGGACATTTTGATTGCAAATATCATCTGATATTTGACAAGAGATGCAGCTTTGATTTCAATACTACTTAGGTGATATGATCTTATCAAAATAATAATAGAATTATAACACGTGTTAATAAGCAATCTATTAAATAAATTACGGAGATTGCAAAATATTTAGATAATTACAGAAAAACATACCAGATTAACCATGCATGTACTTTTTTTCAAGCTTCCAAAGAATCCGAAGAGTGTAACAATTAACATAAACATTCCCAAAAGAATGCTTAGTACGGAGGGAGTGAAGAATCGTCCGCTTTTTGCGCTTTCATAGAAAAATGAAAATATGTGGTAGCGTGTGTAGACTGAAAAGCCCAGGACGATCATAAGCCCTGCGATCACCTGAAACAATTAAAAAAATGTTTTACCCCTTTTGTACACTCTTGAAAGAATATATTCCTGCATTTAGGGGGAGTACTGAGAGGGAACCTAGTGTTAAGACATACTCCGTTCCCCGCTTTCCGTCAAATTTTTCGAAGTATTGTGTGTTGAGTGGCAGAATTAACGACGAGCTTGAGCCTTAGTGCCAGAGACCCTGTTCCTAACACAGTCACCTATAAGTAATTCTTCAATCAATAAAATCTTTATCAGGATCCCCGCATAATTTAAAGATGTCCCGACTGTTAGTCCTAATAAACTATTGGCCCTGTTTATTTTCTTTATAGTTTAATGTAGTCCAGCTTTATGTTTTTATAAATATCTTTTATAATTTTTAAATTGGTGACAGGGTAATGCTACAACAAACTTAGGTACTACAATATCAAATTACTAAGCCTGTTTGTTTTACTTAGCACCAAAGCTTTTTGATTTTTTATATGTTTGTTGGTTTGTCTGTGCACGCCAATCTGAGAAACGGCTCAATCGATTCAAGGTAGCTCTAGCGGTCGAAGTCGCGAGCGGGTCGCTAGTTCTATAATAACATTCGTAGCAACACTTTAGATTGAAGAGCAATTACTTGTCAACTTATCGTAAAGTACACTACAGAAAAGTCGCAAACTTGGATAAATGTGATATAAAAAGATATATAACACGTAAACATATAAAAAATCCGGTTAAGTGCGAGTCGGACGCACCCACCGAGGTTTCCGTACCCTATTAATTTCAGGATTGTAGATCAACAAGAAGTACAACTTATAAATGTTTACAAATTTAAGTCTGCGGGGATATGCTTAATGCTAGTATCTTTTAATAGCATTGACTTAGAAACTTGATTTTTTTATTCTTCAGGGGACCATAGATTTAGGAGAGGATGAAATATACTTTATTTCATATTAATTTCAGCTTGATACCTTCGCGCGTTCTCGAGATAAATGGTCTGGACACACGGACGATACAGTGAAAGGTTAAGGTTTTCGTTTTTACCTTTTACATATACGGAACCCTAAAAAAGAGAGACTTATCTTTTATTAAAAAATATATTTTTTTGCATTGTCACACGTATTTTTACAAATATTTTTACAATACTCACTAAACCTTCGAATATAGCTATATATTAGGATTCTGTAACCAAAACAAAAATGCAATAAGAAAATAAAAATGCATAAATGTTCGTATCCTTTGACGGCGTTGACTTAGAAGCTTGATTTTATCTATGCTTCAAGGGACTAAAGTTCTGAATATTTGACGTTAGTTTCAACTTGGCAGACATCTCGAGATCCCTTTGTCTTGACAGACGGAGGACTACTTTTATATCTTGAGGTACGAAACCATAATGATGTACTTATTCATATAATAAACAAACGTACAAGCAATTGCTATTTTAACATAATAATCATTCATAACAAGACAAAGCACTATAAACTATAGATTTCATAAAATATACGTACTTCGCCATGACTACGATTATTGTAAATATATTTAAACTTCATAAAACATCTTTAGATGAAATCTTTGATTTATACATTTATGTATATTCAATATATGTAGGCAATATAGATATATCTTTGATTTAATATTTTATACGAAATTAAATAATGATTAATAACACTTATGCTTTTTAAAATATTACTTATTAGTAATTGTTGCTATAATTTATATCATTACAAAGGGAAAAGACTATTGAAGCAAATAATCCATACCTATATTATAAATTCGAAAGTAACTTTGTCTGTCTGTCTGCCTGTCTGACTGACATTCTGTCTATCTGTCTGTCTGTCTTTTACGCAATCAGGGCCAAACCGCTAATTTAATTGTGATAAAATACTTATATAGAGATACTTGAGGGTCTCGGGATGAACATAGGATACCTTTTTTTTCATATTTGTAATATTTTCGATATATATCAATATATTAAAATTCTTATTAATTTGACATGCAATTTATTCCGCCATGTTTATAACAACCGCCGTTGCTAAGCAACGATTTGCAAAGTTTGTTGTTAGAAAACGTCACCCAAAATGAGCTTGCTTAACGCATCTCTCTATTGAAAACTGAAAAAAAATTCATAAATATATTTAATAAATATTCGTTTAGTTCAAACGGGCGTAGCCGCGTTCGAATAGTAGGCGAGAACCTGATATTAAGACTCTGCTCTCCTTTGCATTAACATTTATTCCCTTTTTTTAATTAGATAACGTATTAAAAATACAATTAGAGCAAATGAAATCAAGAAAAAATATTTATCATTAAATTAGGAGCTTCTAAGTCTGGGAAGCCACTACGAAGTTAATATCTTCTATCAATTAATATGATATAAATGTAACCAATTAAATGTAAAAAGTATACGGAGTAATACCCGAGTACACTCTAAATAGTCCGTAAAATACATAAAGATAATCGAAAGGTAGTTAAAAAAAACAACATGCCTAGAATTGTATCTTGTAAGATCCGTAATGACGTAAACGGTTATGGTTTTCCCAAATACTGATTTGCACTGATTAGAAAAACTAAAAACTATTACGTTTTACATCTTCCCATATTATTTATTACACATTCATATAAGCTATATATGTACAAAGTAAATAATATGTTGTTTGAAACCTGTGTCAGGAAGGTGTTTCTTCTGATTTCATACAATAACATACAAGCAAAGCAAGATTGCTTGTTCGTATTCGCTAAACGTCGCAAGCTATTTCTATAACTTCACTTATTAGTACATAATAATGTACATATATGCCCGTAAACTTAACTTTATTCGCCGAATCATCAAAACCTCAGGTATATCCTAAGTACCTACAATCCTGAAATTGATATAGAACCTTCTGAGAGCGAGTCCGATTTTGCGCTTGGTCGGTTATTTCTTAAATACACTCAAATGGGTATTTGTATATTTCAAGCAGCGCAAGCCACTAGTTTTAAATAAATTTACTACTATACTATTTATAAAAACAAAACCAGATACTTACAATAAACATCGAGGTGATCGACAATAAGAGAAATCTAATTGATTTCATATTGTATTCCGTTTCCGTTTTTGCAAATTTGAAATTTTGTGCGTTTGACACTTCCATCGTGACACATTTAGGCATAGCCATTTCGTATACTGACTTAAAGTCGGGCACAAAACTTTATCACGGCAAATTTCGATAAACGCTGATAACGATCACTGTGGAAAATTCGTATATAGATAACCATTGATATTTTAAAACAAGAGTTTTTTTTTTATATTTCTGAACACACTCAAACGATAAATAAAACAAAAGAAAACAACAATAAGTTAAATCAACGAGAACGCCTTCTTCATCTGAGACACGAGAAACATTTCTATTTCAAATATTTACATACTTTTTTCCTAACTAGAACTCATTAGCAATCATTGCGTTCAGTAAGTTATTTGAGTATAGCGAAATCCTACAAATTTCTATTTTTAACAATACGTTAAGTACCGATAATGATTACCTAGGTTAATATTTACAAAACACTTGTCTGATAGAACCTATCTTGTCACGTTTCATAATATAACTGAGCGTTCGATAACTACGACTAAATACTAAACGTATTACACACGCCATCCACATCCATACCTATATTATAAATTCGAAAGTAACTCTGTCTGTCTGTCTGTCTGTCTGTCTGTCTGTCTGTCTGTCTGTCTGTCTGTCTGTCTGTCTGTCTGTCTGTCTGTCTGTCTGTCTGTCTGTCTGTCTGTCTGTCTGTCTGTCTGTCTGTCTGTCTGTCTGTCTGTCTGTCTGTCTGTCTGTCTGTCTGTCTGTCTGTCTGTCTGTCTGTCTGTCTGTCTGTCTGTCTGTCTGTCTGTCTGTCTGTCTGTCTGTCTGTCTGTCTGTCTGTCTGTCTGTCTGTCTGTCTGTCTGTCTGTCTGTCTGTCTGTCTGTCTGTCTGTCTGTCTGTCTGTCTGTCTGTCTGTCTGTCTGTCTGTCTGTCTGTCTGTCTGTCTGTCTGTCTGTCTGTCTGTCTGTCTGTCTGTCTGTCTGTCTGTCTGTCTGTCTGTCTGTCTGTCTGTCTGTCTGTCTGTCTGTCTGTCTGTCTGTCTGTCTGTCTGTCTGTCTGTCTGTCTGTCTGTCTGTCTGTCTGTCTGTCTGTCTGTCTGTCTGTCTGTCTGTCTGTCTGTCTGTCTGTCTGTCTGTCTGTCTGTCTGTCTGTCTGTCTGTCTGTCTGTCTGTCTGTCTGTCTGTCTGTCTGTCTGTCTGTCTGTCTGTCTGTCTGTCTGTCTGTCTGTCTGTCTGTCTGTCTGTCTGTCTGTCTGTCTGTCTGTCTGTCTGTCTGTCTGTCTGTCTGTCTGTCTGTCTGTCTGTCTGTCTGTCTGTCTGTCTGTCTGTCTGTCTGTCTGTCTGTCTGTCTGTCTGTCTGTCTGTCTGTCTGTCTGTCTGTCTGTCTGTCTGTCTGTCTGTCTGTCTGTCTGTCTGTCTGTCTGTCTGTCTGTCTGTCTGTCTGTCTGTCTGTCTGTCTGTCTGTCTGTCTGTCTGTCTGTCTGTCTGTCTGTCTGTCTGTCTGTCTGTCTGTCTGTCTGTCTGTCTGTCTGTCTGTCTGTCTGTCTGTCTGTCTGTCTGTCTGTCTGTCTGTCTGTCTGTCTGTCTGTCTGTCTGTCTGTCTGTCTGTCTGTCTGTCTGTCTGTCTGTCTGTCTGTCTGTCTGTCTGTCTGTCTGTCTGTCTGTCTGTCTGTCTGTCTGTCTGTCTGTCTGTCTGTCTGTCTGTCTGTCTGTCTGTCTGTCTGTCTGTCTGTCTGTCTGTCTGTCTGTCTGTCTGTCTGTCTGTCTGTCTGTCTGTCTGTCTGTCTGTCTGTCTGTCTGTCTGTCTGTCTGTCTGTCTGTCTGTCTGTCTGTCTGTCTGTCTGTCTGTCTGTCTGTCTGTCTGTCTGTCTGTCTGTCTGTCTGTCTGTCTGTCTGTCTGTCTGTCTGTCTGTCTGTCTGTCTGTCTGTCTGTCTGTCTGTCTGTCTGTCTGTCTGTCTGTCTGTCTGTCTGTCTGTCTGTCTGTCTGTCTGTCTGTCTGTCTGTCTGTCTGTCTGTCTGTCTGTCTGTCTGTCTGTCTGTCTGTCTGTCTGTCTGTCTGTCTGTCTGTCTGTCTGTCTGTCTGTCTGTCTGTCTGTCTGTCTGTCTGTCTGTCTGTCTGTCTGTCTGTCTGTCTGTCTGTCTGTCTGTCTGTCTGTCTGTCTGTCTGTCTGTCTGTCTGTCTGTCTGTCTGTCTGTCTGTCTGTCTGTCTGTCTGTCTGTCTGTCTGTCTGTCTGTCTGTCTGTCTGTCTGTCTGTCTGTCTGTCTGTCTGTCTGTCTGTCTGTCTGTCTGTCTGTCTGTCTGTCTGTCTGTCTGTCTGTCTGTCTGTCTGTCTGTCTGTCTGTCTGTCTGTCTGTCTGTCTGTCTGTCTGTCTGTCTGTCTGTCTGTCTGTCTGTCTGTCTGTCTGTCTGTCTGTCTGTCTGTCTGTCTGTCTGTCTGTCTGTCTGTCTGTCTGTCTGTCTGTCTGTCTGTCTGTCTGTCTGTCTGTCTGTCTGTCTGTCTGTCTGTCTGTCTGTCTGNGCATACGCAACACATTCATTCGAGGTAGTCTTGGGGTCCGTGACGTAGCGGATAAGCTCCAAGAGCGTCGCTTGAGATGGTTTGGCCACGTTACGCGCCGGCCTAAGAACTATGTCGGACGCAAGTGCCTTGCTATACTAGTTCCTGGGGCGCGACCTCCTGGACGCCCAAGGAAGCGCTGGTTGGATGTCGTGATGCAGGACATGAGAGCCAATGGTCTAACCACCGAGGACGCAAAAGATCGTGCAAAGTGGAGTAGGTTAAGTAGGAAGGCAGACCCTGGTAATAGCCGGGATTAATGCCAGGAAGAAGAAGAATAGTCTTTTAAAGGGGGCCAAATTTAGGATTAAGGGCGCTAGTTCAAGGTATCCGATGAAAGGGTTAAGCTAAGCTTGAATATCAGAAAAAACTCGAGACCTCCAATTCCTCCAAAGTCCAGTTTTTCTTTTTTCATTCAACTGCATCATTCAATTGGATTATTTTTTATATAAAAAATACAATATCATATCAAAAAAAATATGTATATATAATAAAGATAAGATCGATAACATTCTTAGAAGTTTACATAAATCAAACATTTAATAAAAAGAACGACCGTAACAGGATCTGAAATGCATTCTAGACATATTTGAATAATATGCGAATAATATATTTAAATAATACATATATTACAAAAATTCATGAAAAAGGAGTAAGAAAACTAAAACGAATATTAATTTTAAAGTAGACCCAATAAACAATTAGCTTCTGTCGATTGAACTTATTGACTTTAGAACATAATAAAATATGATATACTTTTAAATATAACTATACGAGTACAATATCGATATCTTAATAACGTTAAAAGCCCTTATCCTGTACATAAACTGCTTTAAAAGATTGTTATTATCAACAAATAACAAAGGACTGCAAGTGTAGTTTTAAATACACTCATATCAGTTATCATACATTTCATTATCAGACCTTAGAAGTACCTACTTTTTTTTCAGCCTTACACCGTATCCTGTAAGTAGCAGGGAATCTACTTCCCAATAACTTCTGGATACATTGCGTCTTGTAATATTGAAAACTACCTACATTATTATTCATTTAATAAACAGAAGTTTGAAAGTTCGGGAGAACTTGTGGAACATATGGCCTTTCCTGCTATAGACAGGATACATAATACATCATACATTTTCAAAGCATTTATAAAATCAAAGAAAGTAAAGATTTCGAGTAAATTATCCTAAAGTTTCATAATCTATTACAATAAACAATATGATAAATAAATATCTTAATCATTTTATATATGTAACTTTTCCTCAATCGATGGAAAAAATTAATTTATAAGTACCTACGAATATAAGGAAAAATATTTGTAAAAATGCTTATGAGATTATTTGATACTGTACAAGATAAACGCTTCTTGCGGATATGCTTATTTATTTTCAAAACAAAATAAAACTAACGTGCTTGTTACTAGTGACAAAATCTTTAAATAACATATTTCTCCTTTCTCTCTCTCTCTTTCTCCTTCTGTTTTTCATATTATTTTGACACACATCGATCTCTGCTTCCTGTCCTTTTAAAGAAACCATCATATCTTTATGTAAAACTTAAGATTTTTCGTCTCTTATCATATAAGAGTGTTTTATTATGTAAGTACATAATAAAACATAATAAAACAAGTCGGTAAGTACCGCAGTGGTGAATTTGCCAGCAGCATCAAGATGTGCAATCTATAGCAGATTTTTGGAACCTCTTTTGCCGTAGAGATTTAAAAATATATTTTTATTTAGAAAGAAAGATCTATTTTTAGAAAATGTATAAAAAAATTGAATAAGCGCTTCTAGAAAACCGTTTAACCGTTTAACCGTTTAAGCCGCTCAGACCACTAAGCCATACGTCCCATCAAGCAACGTAAAAATTCTTATACACTTGTTACAACTTATTTATGTTGTTAGCATCTCTGTAGGAAGATTTTCAAAAATTTCCACTGTCGTTTTAATTTCAATTGAAGTTTTGGGTCGCTAGTTTTCATTAAGCTGAATTCAGGCACTTGCCATGCCCACACAACGAAACGCATGCTAGAATATATTTAGATAGCTAAAGATATTTTCCAGGGGGTCTAGATTTTAGGTTGAGCTGATCTTTAAGTGTAAAGGTTTTTTTGGGGCAGATTTTTTTAAATTTCTACTTGGATAGATCCCTTCTGGAGTGCTCACTACCCGGCTCATCCACGTGAAAATTAAAAGTTTCAATTACTTTAAAATTAAAACAATTTTTTTAATAATTATTTTATTTAAAATACATTTCTTGGTACAATTAACTTATTCATATTAACCTTAAGTCCAATATAAAATATATCTAACGTTAATTTTTATTACAAGGAATTATAAAATTTTAATATAGAAATTAATAAAATCTATAGTAGTTTTAGGACCTACTGGTGACGATATATATTATATAAACAAATTATTAATTTAAGCCTCCTTTAAAAAAAATCTTTAAATATAGTCCTACATTACTCGGAATGTTTAATCTCAAGACTACAGTATTGACCTATTGTCGATATTTTATTACATTATATTACTTAATTTATTAATTTAGTTAAGAAAATAACCTGTATACTATATTTGCAAAATTATTATTTATGACGACAATTTACCAACATTTAATCTAATTCCATAAATCTAAGCTATTGTGTGCAATAAAAATTATTATTATTAATTTAAATACCATTGCATGAAGAAATCTTAATATAGCAGTACATAAAATATGAACTGTAATCGTTTAATATTAAAGTGCTTCTAAACAAATAACAAAGAAGAAGAATCTAATTAACTATAAGAAAGTCAAATAGTAAATAAAATTAAGACAAATTACCATATATTTTAATGCAAATATCGACAATATATTAAACTTAAGCTGTCTGTCCCTGGAAAGGCACATATACAATGGGTTGGCTCTTCTCCTTGTCCGGGTTAAGGGAGGTGTACGCGTTGATCATACGCTCCTGTATCTCCCAGCGCCTGCGCTCGCGCTCAGACTTCGCCTTGCGAATCGAACTGGCCAGCGAGAATGAGAATACGATGCCGATCACCTGGAAAAAGATATGAATGATGAAGCTATGACCATCATGGCTTAGTGTGAATATCTGACTGTGAAAGCGATGCTTGTGGGTTCATGTTCCGGTTAGATAAAGTACAAAAAATTGGATTCTGGCAACAAGACAAAAACCCGGATTCTTCTATCTTCAAATAAATATATGAAAAATGGAAATATCAGTGATTTAGTGATATATAAAATATGAAACGAACGAATTATTATAACAATTAATAAAAAGTATATACCTGAATGAACGCAATGGTCATGGCCCCAGCGCCCAGCAGGCCCGCGCTCTGGTAGATCAGGTAAGTGATTCTGGGGAGACAGCCGTTGGCGTACAGCTTCACACATTCATCTACTTCTACGTCGCCGATCACCTGAAAATATTTGAAAGAGAGATATTTTATTAATTTCATATATTAAAACTTCATAAATTCAGCTCGTTATGATGGTTAGAATGGTTGCTTTATTTATTACTTTTTTATTTTTTTATACCTATTTTATTACATACAATTGTATAGCAGTATATACAAGCACCTTTATTTATATAACTTAACCCAAAAATTTCACGAGAACACTGAATTATATTTTTAATGTTTTCCTCATCAGCAATTCAGACTAGTGACTCTGAATTGCCACAATTATACCTACTCACATAATGTTACAAAGCAATATAAAAAACAGTATTTCTATTATTGATAATACAATTGTATAAAAATAAGACTGGAATATAACCGTTTTTAATTTTTTTGACTTAATCCATGACATGTGCAAAAATATCAACAAACCTGATAGTGAGTTTGCGCGCAGCAAGAGAACGGTACGGTGATATTGGCAACGGAGATGCCGGTCTTGTCGGTGGGCACCTCCCCCCAGTCGAGGTAACTGTCGACGCCGCAGCAGTTCAACTGGAAAATGCAATATATCCAATTGATAATTGATTCTATATCAATCGATAAATACTTTTTGCAATAAAGTTGTAGATTTACTTTTAGTTTTTTAATTAAAATTTATTGATTAACACTATCTACCTCTATAGAATATTATATTAGATGTTTTCTGCTACAGTGCTAAACATTAATTTAAATATGTTAACAACACAACATTTTTCGTAATATGTTTAAATAAAATTTATCTGCTAATAATACTTACTCTGCTCTGGATGAAGTCGAAACCATCAGTCACTTCAGGGTTACTGTAATAAGAGGGGAGAGTTTCACGTAACTTGGTATCAAGCATATCGGAGACTTGCGCACGAAGAGTGTAGGCGGCGATGGCGGCTGAGATTTCCAATACCAAAACCAAGCTGAGGATTATAGCGAACTGAAAAATAATTTTAATAACGTATTAAATATAAGATATTTGTAGTCTTATATTTTTTAATTCAGATACAGATTTCTTCTATCTTTTTTTGACCATTTTAGAGCAATTTACTACTATAAGTAGGTACTTAATGCCGGAATTTTTTTGCTTGTGTTTTCTCTAAAGAGATCCCTAAGAACATTTATTTAATAAATTTTCATCTACAGTCATCGATGTTACTTAAATCTTATTAACTACACTACATCGGCTCTACTTTAAGTAATATTAATTAATATATGTAAATGTGAAATATATATTTTTCATAAAAGAAGAAGAAGAAGAATAACAAAAACATGAATAAACACATAGCTAACATATCACGTACCTTCCTATACATTGATATATTTTACGCTTTTTGTTTTTATGGCGCAGAAATCACGAATCAGTGTTATCGGACGATAACAGCGGAAAGTGAAACTGATATGAAATACCTATGTACTTACTAAAATAAATTTTGTGGAATCAAATAAATATAAGAAAACAAATTCTAATATTTGATTGCAATAATAATTTACATATATACTTAATTAATAAAACCCACAAATTATGTATTTAATGTACATCATAAATTATGTTGATATTAAAATTCTGTACTTTTCTATGTATTAAAAAGGGGAATATTATATTTAATCTACATTAACTTATCTAATATGATTTTTTTCAGCTTTACGGTGAATCTCAGATAGAGCAGAATAGGGAGAATGAAAATATTGTCAAAATACACGGTCTTCTGTAGTTTCTCCACATTACGTGTTGAGTGGGCACACTTCGTCTTGCCAAGCGAAGAAATCAAAATAATTCACTTCTCACAGTTGGAATCAAACCTAAAACCATTGCGTTTATAATCAGATATTTCCACTGCGCTACCACACGACGACCCCTTTAAACATTAAGATTTAACATATAGGTACAATATTTATTAAAATATATCTTAAACTCAACTCACAATGTTAACTAAGCAAGTGCTTTCTTTCAAAGCGCCGATACATCCAAATAGCGATACAAACAGCATGATGACTCCAATGACGATGATGAAGGTGGCTGGTGAAAACAGCTGCGTGTCCAGGAAGAATGACACATCGTAGTAGATCGCGTATATTGTGGTACCCACTGAGATTATTAGGGCTGAGGTTAGCTGAAATATAACAAAAAGTATTAGTAATTTATATTTTTTTGGTCCACGCTTTTATTTCACTCTGTAAACTTTCTCGAAAATTAACAAAAGTATGCGCGTAACTTTAATTCCGATGTTAATATAGACATATATCTCCTGGATAGAAAGGTTGCCACAGTCTGGTCTTTCCAAATTTGAGACATTGCGCATTGTATGACGGAACCTAACGCCGTGCTGTATCTTACCAGAGCGGACGTTGACATAATTGCGTTTACAATTGCACTGTCCCAACTCCAGCTTTGCCAGGACAGCATAATTGAAAATGCAATTTTCATTAAGGTTAATCCACTATCATCCCAAACCATAAAAAACAATTCATAATATGGAATGCATAAATGCATCTCTTAAATTTAACAAAATATGTTTCACAAAATATATTTATCACTCAATTCTCTAAGATAATATGACACAAAAGTAAATTACATACATAAATTAAGTTCTAAATTGTTAAAAAATAATTTTAATAGTTTTTTATCACTGTTCTTAATTGACATTAGGTATAATTAACAACGATCAAATTCAAACAATAGAGCTTATCAATTATATTCTTTTATTGTGAATCATAATAACTCAACTTATGTATAAAAATCAACATATTTTTAATAAATATTTTGTTTTATACATTTCTAGAAAAGAATTTAAAGAATATAAATAAACATATTTATATAAGAAGTATTTGTTTATGTTATCTAAGAAGTCCGAACGTATTATTCAAAAGGATTTGGGCATAAATCTGACTACTTTCGTTTTTTATTGAATTTCAATAAAACTGCACAAAAACATTTTTTCATCCTCAATGGAAATTGAACCCACATTCGTTACATATACACACAAGCAGTGCCAGCAGTGCCAGCAGTGCAGAAAAGGGATTTGCAAATGAAAATTAAAATGGTCACCGCAGTATTGCAACCTATCCACTGCGTTTATTTATTTTATTTTTTTTTATGGAAAAGGACAAGGCAAACGAGCATACGGGTCATCTGGCTGATCACCGCCGCCCACGACCCCGTGCAGCACCAGAGGTGCTACAGGTGCGTTGCCGGCCTTTGAGGTGGAGATAGACGCGCTTCTTGAAGGCACCCATATCGTACCGACCTGGAAACACTGACGCGGGTAGGCCATTCCACTTGTGACTAGTTGTCCTTGTCTATCATTAATTTTTAATGCCAGATGTAAACAACTGTATACTTCAAATGATTGTAAATATTTACACGAAATAAACACTGTTCTATTGAAAATATACCTAAGAGCATTTAACTTACGTTAGGAAATAAGAAATTAGGGTTATTTTTAATTATTTTAAAATTTTCATCCTTTGTTCGGAATAGTGTAATACATATTTTAGACTGAATGTCTGCTTTTTGTTTGGTATTCAATAATATTATGCCCTCGTTCTTTATATGTAAAGTAATAGGTACTCATTACTGTTAAATGTTTAACGCATGTAGCGTTAAATCTCTAAAATAATAAATAAACTATATTCCAAATAACAATAAATATATTATTTAAATAGAAACTTCTAATTTTAGTGTATGTTTTTATTATAAATCTATATTTTGTACACAACAACGAATATTCAAACTTTTATTTATATAGCTTATATTTAATTGACGTATTTATTGACGTACTCCAGAAATAACACTTGACGAGACATTTCTTATGAATATTCTTTCTTTCTAAAGAGAAAAATATGTTTTCTTTGAGTTATGTTACCATTATTTTCTTTAATAAAAAAAGAGTAAAGTAAGTAGGCGACCTTGTTCAGTCACAAGGACAACAGCGGTTACGCGGTCGTACATTAGCTATTGATTTTCCACACCATTTCATGTTTACATACATACCTACTTCTAAATTAGAGGTTAATAATATTAAAATTATTTATGAAATATTATTATATTTTTTAAATAATTAACACGTGATAAATAATTATCATTAAAATTATAGACCAAATATCCACATGTATTAATGCGTATCATTCACAAGCCATTACTATAAATGCAAGTTGATATTGATAATATGAATAATAGTAGTTTTCTTAATAGCGTAAATTATTATTTATGATGATTGCATTAAAGATATTTTAATATTTTTCAATTCTTATATTATAATTATTTTCTTTTTTTAGCTTTGCGCTATATCCCCACATGTAGCAGGATAAGCGAAAGAGCCTAGTACTAGGAAACTCCACACTATTGTTATTATATACCCATTATCACCCATTATCAAATATATATATATATATATATATATATATATATATATATATATAATTGTACAGTAGGTACCTACCATACAAAAAATAAATAATGTAAGATAATAATGTAAGCTAATTAAATACTTATTTTTAAAGACTTCACACATTATCATGAATTATCACAAGGCAATGTCATCATAGCCTGTTTTTATAAGGCTACTTTCATACGGGCCGAGACAGGAACATTTTATTGCTGCCTGTTAAAGTACGGTTGATAAGGCCCTTATGATTAAGTAAATAAACTACACTCCAATACATCTAGATTGAAACATGTATAATTCTATATATACTATAATATCTTATGACGTCACGTACTAATCTATTTTTCCTATTACTCATTATCACTAGTGTTTGTATTTTAGCACAATTAATACAAGCAACAAAGTAAATACACCTAAACATCTATTCTTAGATGAAACTCTGAAAGACCTTCATACTAAAATAGAACACGTTTTATATTCAAATTGACGATTTATTTCTATATTTCATAATAAAATACAATTTTCTATACAAAACTAGGTTATTCTAATCTCTAGATATGCCACATCGAACACAGATAAGGCAATGAGAGGAGCAAATGGAAAATAGAACGCAATACTGAAAACTCACCACAAAAATGGCCGTCACACATAACAACATATACTTTATGCACCTCATGCCGACTTCCAGATTATTCTGCGCCATTGTTTTAACTATATAACTGTATAACACCTTTTTTTCCTGGCAGGTTGTAGTGAACTGAAAAAAACGACACTTCAGTATCGTTATCAAGGCGATACGATAACGCGCGCGGCGGTGACTACGCGAACGAGCCGAGTCGATTCTTTAACCAATTAGTGTATATAAACGATGGTAATGGTAAATGTACCACGTCAGGTTCGAGCGGCCTTGTGTTTATTGAATGACGTCACATAGTTATGCTACCCTCAAAAGAATAATTAATAATTTGCGTTTTGGGGTAGGTGAATGAGGTTTTATTTGTATTAGCTGATCAAAGATGGCGCTGGTGGTTTCTAATTTTTTTTAGTAATTAGTAATATGTATTGTAGTTTTTTTCTCTTCGAATCAATGTAATTTTTGTAATATTATAAAATAAACTCTTTATATATTATGCAACATACGGTCACCAAAATGGAAATGGGCAGGACATATGATGAGGTCAAAAATAGACAAATGGACAAAGGATGCCATGGAGTGGTATCCCAGAGATGGAAAAGGAATAGAACCGTTTTAAAAGGGGTAGGCAGGTGAAGAGATGGGAAGACGACCTGCCTAAACATTGGAGAAAGCTCTCCAACACAATAGACCATTGGAGAAAGTTGGACGAGGCCAACTGACCATGTCGAAAATATTAGTTAAATGTTATTTAGTATGTAAGTTAATTGGTCAGCAAATAAAGGCTACTTTTATTTTATTTATAAAATAAACTCTTTACCTTTGTAAGATATCATTATCTATATATGTAAGAGCTGTTAATTGGTCTTAAATAAAGCATGTTGGGCCATAGTCCCGAATACCGATTATACGGTTCAATTTCAATTCAATACAGACATACACAACATTCATCTATCTACTTAATTAAGTACATATTTTGTCACTCTTATTATACTTACTTACTTCAAATGAAACTAATAATTCCACTTAATTTTAATCTTTTCTCAAGGATGCTACACTTTTTTTGCTGATAATAATAATTAATCTTTATTTTTACAACTAGCTTATGTTTTTCAGTAATTTAGCGATTAACATTCGACTGTAATAAAGAAATTTAAATAATTATAATTTTAAAACGTAACTAGAAAAACAGCTAAGTCCACACACCGCGGTAAACTGATACATTACGTAGAAGCGAGCACTTCTAAGGTTTTGCATTGCGATTGTAGGGTAATCCTTTAAAGTATGTAAATTATGCGATTTGCGCACAAACGTTATAAATTGATTATTTATTTATTTATTTTTAATCAAAACATACGTACGAGTATATTGAATTAAAAAGGCATTTAAGTAAGAAAACGAATTTGCTAGTAGGTACTTTACGTTATAAGTAGGTACGTATTATGTTATATCGTTGTCCAGTCCAACAAAGTTTGTAAACCTAATGGTTGTCGTTTATATCCGAGGCAAAGCGCGGCATTGAAAATTGGTTAAGTTATTTCTAAGATTATCGTGTACAAACGCATAAAAAGACGAAAATTTAAAAAAAAATTGTTTTGGGTTCTATAGGTAACATTGTCAGATGTCGATCATATATTTTTGGTAACCAGACGTTCCGTGGTCTGAGGTAGACTGACCGAGTGTTACCCAGACTAAAATTTAAACTGTACTATATCCGCTAGTATTTAACTTAATATCAAATCAGTGAAGTAAAACATACAAACATCTGTCGGACGCTTGAAAATTCACGATAATGGCGTCAACGTAGTATAATAAAATTACAAAACGTTTCTTGAGTGAATTAAAAAATATCTAATGAAGATTATATTCTTCATTCTTGAGCACATCATTCATGGAGTAGATACCTTAAAGCACTCTGTTCCATATATTTCAAGATATATGCAAGATAGACCGAACGAAAAAACTAGCAATATATAGGAATACTATGACTAAGTAAAAATAAAAAGAAAATGTAAGATCACTAATATATTTTTTAATCAAATACAACTTACTTACAACATAGTTGAACTGCGTAGAACAAAACTAGAAAAGAACAAACTAAGTAGTGACCAAAGAAAAAAATAACTAGAAAACAAAAAATATTAAAAGCTGGCAATAAAATTTAAATCATATTTGGTGTAAGCTAATATTTACAAAATTATTATTTTTTACAGAATAATATGAATATAATACAAAATATTAACGTAAAAAACATATTATGTTCAATATATATGACATAAAAGTAATAAAATTAAAATTTATAATATTTTACAAAATCATAACCGAAATTCTGATTTCAAACACAAAATAATATGTATTAATTATTAGTTATAAATAAGAGAACAAAAAAGTGAAGTCTATAAATTTTAAGTACGTATCCTGATTTTGCTTCCTTTAAATTACTTGTTTTAAAATAGAAAGAACACAAAATATGTCTTGAGTCAATTAAATACTTAAGATATCAAATAAGTTAAGAAAATATTATTTTAGGGGAACTCCCGTTCTTGTCTAGTGATGTTCGCCAACCAAACTGCGCCTGCCACAGCGAGAGCCTGAAATAAGAATGCAAATTTTAAATATGAATAATATTTAAGACAATACGTCACTTTTATAGTATTTTTTTAATAAAATGTTCGTGGCTTAAATTATCTATAATATATTTAGGGTAAACTTACATACTAGGGAATAAAATAAATAATACTTTTATCCCGTTTTAAGGCCAATTGTGGCGTAGAAAGAAGCACAAGCGTGTCGAAAGGCGAAACATTTAATATTTTAATTTCTTCGCTTTGCTACAAAAGCAAAGCGCGGGGTTGAATTCCGCCAAACAACACACAAATCGAACTCCAGAAATCGACAGGGGAATGGAGAGACTTAACACCAGCATCTACTATCTTTGTGTTTGTATAAGAACTATTGAAAACAGTATCTAACATAAATATCTATAATTTTATCAGGTACTATTACATACTATTTTAACAATTCTGCGCCTGCACATAACTGGGTAAACAGAGGGAACCCGGAAACCTAGTGTTAAGACACTCCGTTCTCCATTAAGATACTTTAGTTCCACATGTTACAATTTAAAATTATATAAAAATATTGAAACAAACCTGCATTAAAACAAGAAATATTCCAGTTATCCCTATAGCGCTGGCATGATCCTGAACCCAAGTGCCAAAAGCTGCTGAGCACCCAGTGGCATAAGCCACAGTGGTGTTGCAAGTGAACGTTGTAATGGCTCCATAGACGTGGCTACAGCAACTTACGGGGACTCCCCGCGAGTCGTTCGTGTGGAGAGGCGTTAACCAATCACTCGAGTTGATGACACCACAACAAGTAAACTGAAATTTTTAACGTATATGTATGCTTTTAATATTTTCCACTCATGGTGCAAGGGCACCAACTACTGTCTATTATTTTCAATTCCTCGCTCTTCTAATGACCCCATAATGCTTCCACAATTCGAAAAGGAGGGAATGAAGTGTCTTGACGGGTCTTGCCTTAACACTATGTTTCTACGTTTTCATTGCTTACCTTGCTATGTACGTGATATAGAGTGAATCTAAAAAAACATCAAAATAAATATACATTTTCAGTATTTTACATTTACAATGTGGAAACCACCACTGGAGAACCAATTGACGCGTGAAATAAGAGTTGTCGGAGCCACGTGTATGTTACTTTATACAAAAGTGTTATATTGTCATTAATATATATGACACTATGTGTTATATTCAATTCATTAACTAAATGTTATTTTATGTATTATTTTAAAAAAATATTAGCATTTCGCACACATTCTCTAAATAGGTAAATTATAATTGTACCATATTTCATACTCCTCCGTCCGTACATTTTTTTTGCTTCACGTATTAATATATATTGTAAAACAACTTACGTCAGTTTGCACTTCGTCCCAAAGCTTGGTAACTTCGAAGCTTTTATCAGGGCCGTACAGATCCATACTGCTTATAAGCTGTTTCTGTACTAATGCCACAGTGTTGCCGCGCAGCACATAACCCGCGATACATGCTGATAATTGAAATATGAACATGAGGATCATAGAGCCCGCAAACTGGAAAAAAAATGTAAAAATACCTTAGTGGTTAGTATTCTGTTTTCATTTTCTTTTTACAAGTTTATCAGTAAAATCTAATTAACCTGGTGAAGATATAATGCATAAAAGAACAATTTATAAGTAAATTATGATTTATTAAAAAAAAATGTGAGTAAATAAGTTATTGTTTTTTAAAATCATTGTTTGTTTTGATTTTATAATTATAAATCTAATATTTATCTACCTAGTTATGTTCCTAAATCTTACTGTAAAGTTGCATATTAAAGAATTATGATATACTTATATTTTTAATTACATTTATAGAGAATACAAAAATATTTAGAAGTTCCAAATTGGATTTGAACACGTATCATTGCGTTGACAATAAGCATCAAATGGCACGTTCAATAGAAACGTTGAAATGGAAAGAAAAGTTGAAGAAATTAGAACCACAAAGCGATCCCAATGTAAATATTATTCTGTTACGAAAATAGGCCGCCTGCGCTGCTCGAAACAATAAAACTAAATACCAACTAAATTAAGACAAGCCAGTACCTGGGCCATATTTGAGGCTAATTTAGTCAATGTTTAATAGTTTATTTAACGTCGACAAATTTAATAGTTTATTTTAATTTATGTAATATACATTAACAAAATTAAATATTTTATTTATTTTACTTAATACTTTACTTTTTTAAGGTAGGTACTTTCTATTAAGTATAACAAAGATTCGTATTTTTTTTTAAATATAAATATATTTATTATTTAGTATTATATAGTATTTTCTTTATGATATTATTATGTAGTATTTTCTTTAATGTAAATCATTATTTATAGTAACTTATATAATATTAAACTTTTTCTCAACTTATAACCAAATGTATGTCATTATCTATTGCATTCCCAAGAATATTGTTTAATCTGTGAACTTACCGCCATTATCATATAATAATTTTCCATATAAGCACCATAAAATCCAGCGAAGGAAATAAGGAAAATGATGATTCCGGTTGCGATACAAAACGCTGGTAGAGAAAAAAATCTTTCCGACAAGAACTCATGGTAGCCATTGTACGCGGACTGGACGGAGCTACCTACAGAGAGTATAATAATACCCGTTATCTAGAAAGGAACACTATATAAAAACACTATAACACTATTTAAATTTATGAATTTCAACACTTTTTCACACTTACACTTACCAAGAACAAAAAGTTTACTGTCACTAAAGTATATTTGACCGTAGTGAATATTTTAGCTAGCATTTTGGCGCAGTAGAAATAGCGCGGTCCACGTGACGAGTAAGAAGTAGTTTTCAATGTGATATTTTTATCACTATTATAATCTTGATAAGGAAAACAAGCGGATTTATCTCGCGCGAGACTCTGCTGTAGTTTGGCTATCCGTCATTATTGTGAAATGGTACGACCTTCAACGCAAAATTCATGGATGTCGCGACGTTTTGGGAGTAGATCGAATTTTCATATATCTGAAATATTGAAAATATTTAAAAAAATATAAACTTTCAATAAAGTCATGTTTATCTATAAATCATTTTATATTTATAGATATTTTCATATATGTTCAACGATGTGTGAGACGGTTGCTTCAATCGTAACCACTATGTCAATAATCTTGCTATCAAACAGAAGTGAGAGAAGAGTATGTTATTTCACAATAAAGTATATTGCAAACAGTGAAATCACAGAGAAGATACATTTTTTTATGTCAAGGTGAGAAAAAAGTACCTATGAGTGAATTTTATATGATAGGTATATAAATTTTATAGCAGGTTATCAGCTTAGGTTTCTTCTAAAAGGAACAGGTTTCTTCTTTATTTGAAATTCTTTATTTAAAAAGATCGTTAAATAATTATAGAAACATGATGAAAATTTAAAAAAAAATAATTCAAATCAAATAATTAATGTAGACAATTAAAAAAAAATGTTTTCTACTATACAAATCAACAATATTTTCAATAATCTTCGTATACACAATAATTACAATATTTAGTTTCACAATATCAAAATAAGTATAACCTTTTGTTTTCATGCAGGCGTTCACTTTACGATAAGAACACTGTAATTATGTAAATGCGCAATACACTAAGTACTTCCATAGATATTAGCATCCTTATCGTCAAACGTTTCTTCGAGTCCCATACCTGCATTAGGTAGGCAAAAGACAATTAAAGTGTAATCAAATTATATTCTTTTTGCCCGACTGCTGCCAAGCCCAAAAGGACGGTTTCTTTGTAACTGTTAAACTAATGAACTGATTTTGATAAATGATACGTCAATATTTTTATCCTACAAAAGTAAGAATTGGCATAAGTGAGCGAGCAGTGTTTACCACTGCCATATACTTCAGAGAAAGAAGCGGGATGGCCAGAGGAACGATATAAAAAATGACACGCAATACAAAATTATAACTACCTATACATATAAAAAGATCACGCTAAGCTAAAACGAGAATGACGTATGATGACGAGATGATGTTTATTTATTTACATATTCTTTGATATCTTATCAAGGCAAAAAGCATTTTAGCATATCGAATTAAAAAATAATAAAATATATATGGGTGTAAAACTCCTATAAGGATTCCGTCTTTTACTTTCATAGTACTGAAGTCCAAAAATATATTATTCAGATCAGATTTTTAAATAAATCTAAAATTTTTAATTTTTAAAAGTAATATAATTCGTTTATCTAAATTTAAACTTTCTAACCCAAATACTGTAAGAAATATTCACGTCCTGAATATTATTCTTGCTTCCTCTCTCAGCCACCGAGGGGGAGAGGGGGGATGGCATCAGGTTTTGCCCCCTCCTGCCGTGAGTGTCTGCCTCCGCCCAAAAATATAGACACGTCCTGGGCATTCTATGCCCTGGCGCTGAGGGAAGAGAGGGCAGGACGAGCATATGCTGCCCGGGCGGTCAACCCAGCCAGATGAGACAAATGGTATTCCAGGGGAGGCCCAGCATAGGCGACCGAGGCGGCATTTATTGAATAAAATTAAATATCAATTAATTACCTTATAAGTGAACTAGATGGCGCTGTTCGAAAGCTTTTCGTTTCTGAATCACGCTTTCGACTGTATTTACTAGAAGCGTAAGTAACAAAAAATCGAAAACTTGTCTCATCTCTGGTTTCCCTTCAAAACGTATAAATCTTTCGCCTTTTACTAAAGATTTCCGTGGAGGGGAACACTCAAATGAGTCTTTCATATTTTTGAATATCTTGCTATATAGCAAGATTATTAAATTTAATAAATATAACATTCCGTAATTTGAATACGATTTCAGAATAATACTGAAACTGGATAGTTGGATACATTTAAAAATTAATAATTTGTATTCATAATTTCCCCTTTCATTTCTCCATTTGTAATCAAAATTTACATTTTACTTACATTGCTAAAAGTGAAATGTAAGTGTATTCAAAGTTATTGTAATTTGCAAGTGTTCAGTGAGAGTTATTTTTATTGTTTGTAGAATAATTAAACAACCGACTCTTAAAATTCATTCATTCTTCCGATTTTCTGTTCTCGTAAACACTACATATAAATATTATTGATGATGGTTATGTTTATGTGTAAGTACACATTAGGTATATCGAAATAAACACAAATTTGTAATTTAATGACATGAAATAAATCAAAAACGTTTACTATTCTGAGGGGTAGATATTTAATTAAAAATCAAATAACACAAAAAACAACAGGATCACATCACATATCATACTTTGTCACAAAAAAAATACTTTCTTAAGTAAATTAATAATACATAATTAAACAAAATTATAAATCAATTTTATAATCTATGACTCTAATTCAACTTCTTCAAATCTCGATCTATACGCTAACCACGCTGCTCCTGCTGTCAGTATAATCTGGAACAGATAATAAAAATACATTATAACAAAATTAAAATATTAATCGTTACCAATATATTCAATATTTTTTCATTTAAATAAAATAATAAAACAGCCAATATTAGTTGACACAGTTGCAATATATCTGCCTGAAATCAATATTAATGAATTCATGTACCACTAACTGAAATACATAATAAAAATAATAACAACGTACAAATTGTTAACAGAATATAATAAATGAAATTTCATAGGGTACATAAACAGTAGTTTTAGTTTTTTGAAAGAGACTTAAAAATGGATTTGGGTGTGATTCCTGCTGAATCCTAAAAAAGATTTAGTATTAGGGTAAATTAAGGTATATTTTTTTTAAAAATTCACCTGTAAACTAGTCGCAAAAGCTCCAATGACACCCAAAGCAAAGGCATTATATCCCAACCATTGGCCTAGTTCGTTTGCGCAACCAGCTGTATGCGCGTTGGCGAGTGTACACTGAAAGGGGGATATAGTGCCGTAGTCGATGTGACAACAACTCACTGGTATCCTGTTTGAGGTCCAGTCGTTGCGGCCGGTGACTCCGCAGCATTGGAACTGTGGAATAAATTTTAGATATCAGTATATAGTTAAAGAAATAATAATTATATGAACGAGAACATTTTTTTTTCATATGTGAAAATAAAAGGTTTACTTATTGAAAAAAAAATAAAAAGTAAATTAACTTACTCCCCTTTGTAATTCATCCCAAACAACTGCTACTTCCATTCTTGTTTCATACAACTGCAGACTCTGGGACATCGGACTTCTTATATCAGTCACAGCATCATTTTGTAGTGAAAATCCCATTATTGTTATTGCAATTTCAAATACCAGAGCGACGAGCAGGAGAGCTACATACTGTAAAAAGTAAACAATAATGTTTTTTTAAAAGTATTGTTATCATCATATTATCACCCCCTGCCAAAATAAAATAGCTATCTTAGATAATTTTAATAATCTCTGTATCTTAAATTTAAAGATTAATTTATTTTCTGTTGACTATTTGTCTAAGTTCGTAAAATCTAAATCCAATATAGAAATTAATAAAAAAATGAAGGCAACATAGATGGGAATTTGGAAAACACAGAGATTGTTTATGTATTCGTAAATAGTGTAAAGCTTACCCCGGCTATAAAATAAAACTCTTTCGATATCGCACCATAGAATCCAAGAACTGAGGTGAATAAGATGATCACACCAGTGGCGATGGTAAAACTTGACAGAGTGAAAAATCTAGACGTCAGTAAAGTATTGTATTCGTTATAGAGCACCAACACCACTATACCAGCTATCAAAAGCGTTAATCCGGTTAACTAGAACATAATTAATTGTGTTATAAATTAATAAAAAAAAACTTTTTAAGAGAAGTGAACTTGCAACTCTTACCAGAAATATACCGTTTAACGCTGCTAATGAATATTTAACTGATTTAAAAAACTTTGGAACTTTCATTTTATATAATGAGCAAATGCTTGTACAATTTTTTTAGCTCCGTAGTTTACGAAACGTGATAACGTAACTGAAACCGTAAGATGGTTTATCAATCTCATAACTGCCCAATATCTTAGTTATCTTGACATGCTCTTCTAATCTTTATCTACGTTGTTTATAATATTTTTAGAATATTTTTTCGCGAATTATTGTGCCATTTTGCATATTATTGTTAAATGACACTATTGTGTATCATCTATATGATTACACATATATTTAATTATAAATTAGTAATATATATCATTTAATGTATATTTCTACTTATAAGTTATACATAAAATACGTTACTCAAATAAATATGTATAAATATTTTCAGAAGATTCTGAATATTTTACGTTATAACTTTTGAAATAGTCAATTTTTTTGTACAGTGAACTATTTCCGTTACGATAAGGAAAGTGCTTATTGACAAGTAGTTGTAAGGTAGGAAGTTAATTTAAAGTATATTTTAAAACAATCAACTGCTGAAACTAAACATAAAAAAGGCAGATTATTTGTAAAATACAATTTTTATTTAAAGTCTTTAAAGTAATATATTGCATATTTTTTAAAGTAGCAACATTATTACCAAAAACCAGTTCAATAAATTGTTGTGAGCGAGCAACACCAATGATTACTAATTTTATTCAATCGTGAGTTGTTTCGCTGGTTGATTGTGGTTTCGTATTTTGTTCGAGTGTGTTATCAAATACTTTGGCGGTAAGCTTTTTCTATTTATATTTCAAAAAATAAAACGTTTATACAATATAGAAGAGTTTATAAACATTTTTTTGTAAAAGCCATGTTTATTTTTGCTCTACGGACTGGTTTGACTGACTCAAGAACGCAAATCGATGTTTTGGCTTGTGATGTGCGCAGCGAAAGGAGTAAAACTAATTCTATTGTTCCAGATTAATTTTTATATTTAGAATATCACTAAAAATGGCAATCGGAGCGGGAATGTCGTGTGTGAAGTACCTGTTATTTTCTTTCAACCTTTTGTTTGCTGTAAGTATTATTTTTATACAATTTTTTCTTGAAGTTACTTGGCGGGTAGTATTTGCGCTTACTGCTTATATATCCTTTCTCTTTCTTTAAATATATTAAAGCAAATTTTGATTGATTTGTTCACATTTTGCTTATGAAAATATTAATTTATTTTATGCAATTTGTCACAATTTGTCACATTTTTTATAAAATAGACTTAAAATATTATATTATAATAAAATATTTTTGCTAAATACTTACGTGTACTCTTTTTAAAATAGCGAATGTTTTTGATAATTGATAAAATTAAATAAAAGAACTAAAAAAACTTCCTGTAAAATTTTATTTGCTTTTCTATAAAATGATTCATTCTGTTTTAGATAACTGGATTGATAATATTAATAGTTGGAGCAAAATCTGAGATCAATGCCCAGCCATATGTGAGTTTGACTGATGAAAGCTTCTACACATCGGCCCCAGTGATCCTGATTATAGTTGGACTGATTGTTTTCGTTGTTGCCTTCTTTGGATGCTGTGGGGCTGTGAAGGAGAACCATTGCATGATTGTTACAGTAAGTATTTAAAACTAACTTTTATCTACAGCTTCGCTTACATGGACAAATGGAAATTATGAACATGTTATGTTTACACATAACACATTCTGTTTGAGGTAACTCTGACTACACACACATTGGTTTACACCAAAACAATTAATGTAGTATTCCTGTAATAATATAGTTTATTAATATAATATAGCATTCCTGTGATATATTGACTATCAAATATAACATTTACATAAATGAAACCATTCACTTTTATAACATATATTAAGTATCAACAAGAATTAAATGAAGGGTTGCTAGATAATTTACTATTCGGCTTCTATGTAAAAATGTTGTTTTTAATTGTTTGCATATTTTAAAAACCTTGAAATGGTGCATTGACATTTTTGTCAATGATAATACTTCAGAGATTACCATAAAATTATAAAATGTTATGTGCTTAATTACTAATAACTACATAATAAGCTACTTTTGTATAGAAACTGCAGTAAGTTTTAGTTTTTATTTACTGCAATTTCTATACAAGTTTAAATATAAATATTATTAGTACAAGAGAATACAAAAACATACTTCCAATATAAAATAAGTATCTTATATTAATTGCACTTGCAATTTTATTGCAAGAAAATCATGATTTTAAACTTTATTTTTATTGCAATAAAATATACAACTTGTAATAAGCATTTGTCGATTGATTCCTTTATATTTTGTTTTAGTAATGATTTGTAAACAGTGTTATTGCAGAAATGTCATTTAAGACTTATTTATTTTCTTTTACTGATAATTATATGAATAATACTCTGATTCAGTTTAATAACCACCTACCTATTATTATAAACCAATACATTATTGTATAGGTACTCAAGTCGGCTATGAGTCAAAATTAGTTATTTGTTTTTAACAATATTAATTGTGTTTTAACTATGCTGCAATCAGGTTCCTTGTAAGAAGATTACGGAACATATGATTATTTTTTATTTTATTTATTAAAATACATAGGGGGACCAAAATTAAGTAAGGTTAAGGTAAAAACAACTATTATTACTCTTAGCTGCAAATACAGATACAACACGGCGGGCAATGATAATTTAGTGTTGAAACACTATGTTCCTCACCTATCGTCCAGTTTTAGTAACATTGCGTGTTGAGTGGCGGTACTCAATGCTGAGCTTGAACTTGTTATCACATTAAGAAAATGCAAATACTACTCCAAGTGAGAATCGAACACACAACCTTCACGTTTTTTGTCAAACGCTGCGATACAACAGAATCATAGAACCATATAGAAAAGTAAGAGAATGGTATATAATCCCCTAAAATTCCAGTCTAATTCTTCCATGTCCAAAATTAGGCCTAGTATTAATTACATACAGCTATTTTCGTTCACGCTATATAATCTTAATAAATGTTTATTGCCAATTTTGTTGTTTTTCCCAGTAGGCTTAAGTGATCTTAAATTAATTGATATGAACTAATTTCTTCCATAGTGGGTTGTTCCATTTATTTAGAACTACGTTGTTACAGTATATTCCTATACATATAATAACAAAATATTTTCGTTTAATAATTAAATTTTAAACGATTTTCACAAATTCCTAAAGGTTTTTGAGGATACCTCAGCTTTACTCAGTCATACTGCAGGATATGCAGAGGGAACCTAGTGTTAAGAATTTTCGAAGCATTGCGTATTGTCGATAATAGAACTCAATACACAATACCGCGCTTTTGCCTTGTTACCAGAGCGAAAAAAAATTAATAAAAATAATTAATTTCTCCTAGTGTGAACCCCCCACAACCGTCGCGTTTATAGTCACGTTTGTGCCACTGGGCTACTACAGTCTCTTCATTTTAGGAAACTCTTTAGCATCAAGCCCTATATGGGAACCGAACCTACACATGTCACAGCCATATAAGCTAATCAAACGAATCGCAGATAATGATAAACTAGCAATACGACCATTAGAGACAGTTCTTACGAAACTATATAAATAAATTCATAATGTATACGCTAATGTTCTAGTTATTAGTTAACAAGGTTTTCTTCATAGTTATTTTGCGTAATTACAATTAGAAAGTGTATTGATTTGAATCAAGTTATTACTTATAATTAATAATTTTTGGTTATTATTATCTTATTGTTAAAACCAATAGTTATATTATTTTAACTTGTCTTCTCCGGAATGTGAATAGGGTGAGACATGGAGCTAACAGTCCAATTTAGTTTCATACAAATAGCTTTGTAAATTTTTTTATTTACCTACTGTACCTATAGCAAAACCTTTTTTAAACATTAATCAAATACTTATGAGGTTTTAAAAATCTTTATTAGGAAATTACGTATTATACGAAATCCATTTTAAAATGACATTTTTTAAATTTCTTAATTTTTTTACGTTCATGTAAATAAAAACCAACTAAAAGTATAAACTTGATGACGGAAATCCGATTAACGACGCTCCCTAGTTTCCGACACCATTATTAGGGCTTCCGTTTCTTCCCTACTCTTAACTTTGTTTTAAAGTAGTAATATTTTAAATCGATCTGTTTGAAGGAATAGATTAAACCAGTTATTCACAAATAACTTTAGACTTAACATATACGTATAAAAAAAAAACGATGATTTTAAGCCTTAAAAACAGAACAAACTTATTGCACAACATTTCGTTAAACCTGTTGTGGTCAAGTATGACAAGATCTGTTACATATTTCAACATATTATTTAAATTAGGCTGCATTGTATATAATATAAAATTTAAATCAATAATTTTGTCTAGAGATGACGATGAAGTCGTTTTGTCTAAGTTTTAATTAATTGTCTTAGATTATCTCACCTTCACGCTGTATCGTGCATACCTACAGCTTGGTAGGAACCATCGTTTCCCACTTTCCGCCAAATTTTCCGGAACTCAACGCCGGGCTTTTGCCTTGTTGCCAGAGCAAAGAAATGAAAATATTAATAAATAATTCACTCGAATGGGTATCAAACGCACAACCTTCGCGTCTCGAATCACACTGTGAGGTAATAAATAACCTCGAAATATTCATTACATTGTTTTTAAATTGTATCTAGTTATATGTAACTTTTTAAAGAACAATACTACGCCACAGCGTTTATTTTATACGAAGCATAAACAAGATAACTATCAGAAAATTATTTTATAGTATTCTATTTACATATTTATTTATACAAGGAAAGTCAATAAGTCAGAAGTAATTGAGAACAAAGTAATTGACAGCAGTAGGCCCGTGACCTCTGACACTCGTCGTCTCATCTCATAAACGAAACTTCCTTTCCTTAATTCGACGTTAATAGATCCATTGTGCAAGTGTAAGGTGTTTAAAAAAGTAAATTCCATTATAGAAAATAGTATTTAGGTACTGCTGGGAGTGTCTGTCTTCTAGTATTTTTTTATTGATGCTGCTTTAAAAACTAGTTGTCTTGGCTTTATGTGGGGGCTTTTACTTTATTTTTATTGCGGCTTCGCCTACGTAGTCAAATGAAAACAATTGAGACATTATAGGTTCCCAACACGGCAGTCACCACACAGTAGGTTACATCGAAACAGACCGAGGACAGATTAATGAATTACAATTTACTCTCTGAATTGTTTTTAAGGACAAAAAAAAACATTTTTTAAATTCTCTTATAATTCTTTTATAACTTAGAAAGCAATAACTCATCCAATAACTCTAGATACATCTATTGAAAGGTTAATTTAAGTGACTGTATTAATTACTATTGCATGTGCAATGTGTTTATTGTTCCTTTTGCCATGAAGTTAAGAAATAAAAAAAATAGAAATAAGTAATAGTCCTAAAACATATAAAGTACATTTTCACGCTTTTTATATAGTTTTTTGGCGTTTCATAATTGTTTTTACCTTCTTCATCTCATCATCATCTTTTTTCACTTTTCATGTTTAATGCTAAATGTTTTTGATAGTAACGTCGCTTACTTAGTTATAAATAAAAATAATATAGCTATATTAATACTAGCGGCCCGCCCGCGACTTACGTTATTATTAATTTCTGTCTCCATGAGTACTTACGCCCTATAAGTGACGTCAATGCAAAATTTGAGACTCCTAGCATTTGTAGTAACGAAGTTTCATACAAACTCTCAACCCCAAAAAGAACCCCTCAGGAGTCGAATATTGCGAATTCCCGTCTTAGTGAGCACCTACGTCCTATAAATAACTCCTATGCAAAATTTGAAATTCCTAGCACATATAGTTTCTAGGATTTCGTGATGAGTGAGCGAGTGACCTTTCGATTTTATATATATAGATGTAAGTGAGAGCTGCATAAAAGCTGATAACACTCGTACAAACAGATACGTGGCGTGTTGTGATGAAGCATTCTCTTTGTAGATATTATTGAAAATTTCATTTATAAAGAACAAACTAAAAATATTTTAGTTATTTTTCTCATTCTTCTAAGCAAATGTTTTTAAATGTGTTAATGATAGCGACGCAAGCGTAAATAGAATGAGTGGCTGGATATTTATTTTATACATATTTAAAATATCTCTCCCTATGCTATATAATGCGATGTAGAGTTCCACTACTCGGCACACAATGTCAAACGGAAATGACAGTTACAGGCAGTAAGTTCATTAGGAATTCCCATTCCCACCTGCAGAAGGTGACGAAAATAAACTTTGAAACGTTCTGTTCGTTCAGAACACAGGCAATTTTATTGTTTCTTTCATTAGACAGAAAATATTATGTTCTTGCACAATTTAATTGATAAGTCATGTCATATGAGGGCTGATGCCATGATTAACTAAAAATGACTCATTTTTGCATCAATGTAAAAGCCTGAATTAGGTACAAGATTTTTCCTCAAATTAGTAATTATATTTATTTCCTCAATATGATTTTATTTTTTTTAGCGTTACGTTGTATCTCGCACACATCAGTGTAGGAAGACCCAATGTTAAGATAGAATAGAAATACTTTTTTCCCCATTTTCCGCCGAATTCTGGAGGTATTGCGTGTTGAGTGGCAGAACTTAACGCCGCTTTTGCCTCGACACCAGAGCGAAGAAAATGGAAATATGAAATATTTCATATCCTCGAGTGGGAATTGACCCCACTATCTGTCGCGTTGTGTTTTAATCACACTATGCCTCTGAGCCACGACTGGCCTCGAATGATTTTTATGAACTTTATAATATTGTTTTGCAACAGACATAGTGCAATGACGCATTATATTTACACAATAGACGATAACGACCCGAAAGGGAAGGGAAGAACGCTGCCTTACTATAACCAAAATCAATACTCCACGTGTTTCACTTTCAAGTCAGCTATGTGCTTTACCAGACCAGAATAAGTTATATTATTACCGGTTGATAGAACTTACGGGCCAGTCGTGAAAGATTAGCAAGCGATCTATAGTTACAGGTTAGATTGTAAATTAAGTTATTATAAAAGATGTTAAAATTACCATAAAAGTATTATTATAGGTATCAAAATTATTGTTTTTTCCTAAGTTATACATATTTTAAATTAATAATTTTGAAAACACAGCCTGGATATTGGTTAGCACAGTTGATAAGTTGTTAAAAGTAAAACATTTGTATGGAGTAACCATACTATGATGAAATAGAACCATGTGAATGTGATGATATATCACTCGTGGGCAAATATCACTGTATTTTTTTCTCGTTGGCATAACCCCTTGATTTTATTACGCATCAATCAATGTTATTAAAAATATTTCAAACACCATTACTTTAAAAGATACTCTAAATCTTACAACTTCTATTACGTCAATCATTTCCTTCAAACTTAAATAGCCGTTGCAAATTGTAAGTAATTTCGACATGGTACTTCGCATACTTTACGCCCGTTACTTATATATGTATACTATTTCATAGAACATAGCTCTATGTTGTCACGACCTTAAATTGCACATGCCTATAGAAATTGGTCGATGCGCTTGATTGACACCCAACCTTGGCTTTGACACTAGAATAGAATAATATCAACGATTGTAGACCACTTGTTACTTGTTTGTAACGTTGCTTCTTCAGCAATGTTGTTTATGTTCTTTTTAAATATTAAGTTAAAGTTACAAACTGTTAATGTTTGAATTGATATTTGAAGTGGGGAACGAAAGTATCTTATCAGTATCCCTCTGCCTGCCCTGCTACATTGGAAGCTAAAACGAAGATCATATTTACAAATCTATTTATCGTCCTCAAATGAACTAAAAAGATAAATTTATTTATAGTCTTTTCTTCTATCAAAATCAATTAAATGGAGGTCTATCATGACGTAGAAACACACCGTGCACTTATAAACGCGTCTGGATTCGATTCCCACTCCTGGAAAATTAAAATATTTCATATTTTATTTTCTTGGTTCTGATTACGAGACGAACCGCAGCGTTGATTTTTAAGATTAGTACATTCTTCAATCAAACAGACATGAGCTTATAATATAAGTATACATATAGGTATAGGTGTATACAAAAATAATATTACTCCTTTTTTTCAGTTTTCAGTATTCCTGCTATTGATCTTCATAGCGGAACTGGCAGTGGGCATTGCAGGCTACGTGAAGCACACAGACCTGGAGACGTCCATCGTCCGCACTCTCAACGAATCGATCACCCGCTACTCCACAGATCCTGATATTAAGAAGAATTACGATATCATCCAGACTGATGTGAGTTTTTATAATTATTAACGGTTACATCGTTATATTTAAAATATAAATTAGATAAACACAAATACAAAATAATACACCTGAAAAATATAAAAAAATAACATTTGATTCATTGCAATGATCAAGCAGACTGTATAGTGATTTGTCCACTGTCCTTGTCAACTTCCTGCTAACGACGCTTAAACAAAAATACCTTAATTATTATATCATTAAAACTTCACGCCATAACTTTTTTTATATAATTGATTGTACTGTTTAATAAATAATTTTGTAGTTTGGTAAATAAAAATTATTATAACGTTTTTAAAATCGGGTCTTATAACTTTAATTTATATATTTTGCAAGTCCTGTATAGCTCAGCAGGAGAGACACGATAGATGTGTGTTCGATTAAAGCAAGTCCTTATTTTCTTATTCTGGTAATACAACATTTTGCACTCGTGTTCCACTGTATTTATAAATCGCTCTTTAACTAAGATCTATCAAGTGGAAGTGGAGAAGTGGTTTTCATTATAGCAGTTGGAATTTGCTGTATAATGTTAAAACTGATCAAAATTGAAAGATATTTTTAATAAAATTGAAAGATATTTTTAATTTTCACATTCCGGCCATAAATAAACATTGCGTATTAGGTGGCAGTAATAAAGCTGCACTTTATAGATAAGATAACGAAACGTGAAAACAAGCGTATCTTTCTAATAAATACAATAATAGAATAGACCGTCTTTGTTAGCTCATAATAGCAATATTGCTGAATGTTTTTATTAACAACGATTTTATTCAGTCTTAGTTTATTCGAAGTAACAAGTGTTCCACTCATGGCTTCGCCCGCGTGGGCTATGTCTATTTCATAACAGTTAACTCAAGATCGATCTCAGATTTACAAATACGGGCCTTAAAATAGTTACTTTAAAAGATGAAGGATACACTTTCCGCCATGACTATAGTGCTCTGAATTCTGGTACACAAATAGTAAACAAGTGTTCGATATTAATAAACAAATTACAATAAAATATAAAAAACAAAGTAATGAAATTACAGAGACACTCTTACGAGATAATCACGCTGTTTATGAGTGAAAACCACATTGAAATATATTGCGTAATTCGAAAGATTGAAGCGTAATTTAGAAAACTATTTTATTTCACACTATGTAAAGTTTGAAGCCAGTCGTGGCACAGAGGTGAGTGTACGACTAAACAGGGTCTTGTGGGTTCGATTCTCACTCGAGGAAAAAGAGAGACAGACAGACAGAGAGGCATTTTCGGACATTTTACTCACAAAGTAAAAAATAATAATTCCAGCTCCAATGCTGCGGCGTAAATGGAGTAAACGACTTCGTCTCCCACGGCCTGCCCATACCGGAAACATGTTGTGCCGGACAGGAGATGTCTAACGACAAGCCTGTGGCCTGCAGCGTAGACTCCCCCTCCCTCCACACACAAGGCTGTCTCCCCCTCATCCTGGCTCGTTTGAAAGATGTGGCTTTAGTTCTGGGCGGTGTGGGACTGGGTATTGCGTTTGTACAGGTAAGTTGCAGGTTTATAAGGTTTTTTATTCCAAACATCAATAAAAATAATTATTTACATTGCCATATCGCAATTACAGCATTTAATAAAGGGCAATCCTACTAATAATATATAAATATGAAGGTTTGTAAGGATGGATCTACATTCCAGTTTTACATAAAAATTACTGACCAAATTTGAGTGAAACTCCAGGAATATTGCATATGTATCAGAATGATGAACAGGCTACAATTTATAAAAGTTGTTTAAAAGTCTTTGTATAATTTGGCTATAATATAACAAGTTTCAATAGCTAGTATTCAATATTTATGAGTTCAAATCTTGATCAGACTAATAGTTATATTATAAGGTTATATAAACCATATATTTGTTTGTAATATATAATTACTATAATATACTTTTGTATTTCCAGCTCCTCGGCGTAATATTCGCGTGTTGTCTCGCTCGCTCCATACGTAGCCAGTACGAGACAGTGTAAAGCAACTCCGGTTACCCCCTAGTTACGCCTTATTAATAAACGTGGTATACAACCCTTTAGAGCCTTTTATGATTATTATATAGAGAAAAATATCAAACAAATGCTCTAAATATAATAAATACTATTTTTTTTTTGTAATTTTCGTTTATAATTTAATTTATTCTTCGTTTATTAATAAAGCTTATAATTTTAAGTATATAATATTTAATTATTTACATATACATAAAAAAGTAAGTGCAAATGAAATATCACTGTTTAGTTATTTTTTATATAATTTTGTTTACATTATTAATTGAATATTAATAATTAGTTTAATTATTTTTTGTATATTTTGTACGATTCATCCCATCAAATGATGTCAGCGGAGAAGACTGATTTTTTCGAATAGACGGTTAAAATGCCAAATTGTCATCAAATTCGCTATTTCCATGTAATTTTTTATTGATATTTAAATCTTTATAGATTTTAGTGATTATATTCGATCTTATATAACTTATAAGTAGAAGTGCACTATTGTATTGGTCTCTTAGAGGATGTAATTTAGATATATTTAACATTGCATCAAATATTAACATAAATTGTCTATTTTAAAGTGTTTCTTAGTAATTATATTTATAATAAATCTCTGTATATGGTGGATTTGGTGTTTTATTTCAATTTTTATAGTCTTAAGTGTTAGTAAAGTTCAATTTTTAAATTTTGTTAGTGTTAGAAAATACGAAATTACAGTTACTTATCAAGTTGAA
Source organism: Heliconius nattereri (assembly GCA_013403645.1). Classification (NCBI taxonomy): domain Eukaryota; kingdom Metazoa; phylum Arthropoda; class Insecta; order Lepidoptera; family Nymphalidae; genus Heliconius; species Heliconius nattereri. The sequence continues at coordinate 9,221,077 of JAAIXI010000237.1, forward strand.
TTATTTGGCAATTTCACAGATTTGAAACCAATGAAAATGTAATGTAATATATAACTTTACTTTTTTTGATTTTATAAATTTTTACAGATATGCTTATAACTAGGGAGGCAGAGGTAATAAGATTTTTTTTTAAACGCAAATTACATTCACTGAACTGCACAGTAACTGGTGCATCTCTATATCGCTTTATAAAATGATAAAAAATAATGATAACCAACAAACCATCGCGTTGTCGAAAGGGAAAGTTAATAAATTCGCCATAAAGAGAAATCTCAAAAACAAAAACTACAAAATCAATGCGGCCACAAACAGTAAACACCAACGTCAACAAAAATAAAACAACCCTTCCGTGTCTAGTTACACACATTTTATTTGTCTATTTTATACCATGATATAAATTTTAACAAAGGATGATTATAAGGGTAGTATTTACGAACAATCGAGGAACATCAGTCGCGTCTTGTCTGCAAGCATCTTCGTGTCACTGTATTAAAATAATTTAAAAATCACATCCATATTACATTATAATAATAACCGTCCGTCACAGCACCACGCGACATACACTAACTAACGCTATTATACGATTAAGAAATACATTATACATTACGTTACTTAAACAATAAAATAACTTAAACTACTGTGTTTATTCTAAACGGAATATTTTAAGACGAAACCAGTGCCTGACGTTTGGCACACACTCGGAAACGGACCAGAGTTCAATGCGCATTGATATGTAACTTTTATAAAAAAAACTTTTAATTATTTAATTAATTAGAGGTGAATAGAGTATCCAAAAGCATACATTTTAATATAAACTGGCATTGTCAAAGAAATAATGCTAAAGCAGACGCCATATTACTTTCTTAATTGAATACAAATTCACATTGATTGGTTTTTAATTATGTAGTTTAAAAAAATACACATAAATAAAATTGTAGAAATAATACACTATTCAGTCCAAAAAACCACCTCTAACCTTATGAAATCTGTTACAATATTGTCAAGTCACTTGATAGTAAGGCAGATACAATCAAATGTATGAGACATACAAAAAATAAAAAATAGTTGTTCATTAAATAAATTACTTTATATTATACGCTAAGCTTGGCGTCGGATCTACTGCGCTCATCTACATACATACATTTAGTTTTACATGTAACACAAAACGTACGACAGTAATTGCACTCTTATATATATTATCAAGAAATTCGATTCGTTTTTAATTTTTTTTTCAATTTTCACTATCTAAACAGTACATCGAAACACATGCAAAAAAACTTATTTTGGTGGATCTATATTATTCAGATTTATATCAGTTACAAGTTCGAGTTTTGACTATAGTATCACTGAATCTTATGAAATATAAAATCAAAAATGTGAATAACATAAATTATCTATAATAGAAATCCTTGTAAAATTTTATTATATTTAACACATAATGCGACAACCAAAATGAAATTATTACATACAAAAATTTAACTAAATCACATTCAATAACACAAAATTTGCAATAATTATTTAGCTTCTTTTAACAACAAAAGAGCCCTAGCCCTGGGACAAAAATACTTAAAAAGACAAAGATCAAGAACATAAATCGACTCATTTCAATCATAGTAATACATATAACTGATACAAAATTGTCCTTATTCTATTCGAAGACAGTTTTGTATAATTTTTTATTTAAAATCAACGAAAAAGAAACTAAAGTAAAAACAAAATGTATATATTGTTTTTGAATACAATGACATTAAACAAATCCTGACAGTTTCATACAACATTCAATAATAACCCAGTAAAATACAGAGGCTACCAAAAGTTCTAAAAATTGATTATTTTATATACATATCATAATATATATAAAAATAATTGCATTTGCAGTTTTGCACAGATAAGTACCGATAGGATTCCGGAAACGACTAGACCTTTTGTAACTGGACTATTGTACTCAATTTTTAAAAGTTTATATTATGTATGCTTATAATATACAGTATGGAGACAATAAAACCTGAGGACAATAAAATTATTCTCTTTGAAAGTACATTTGATAGTTTTAGCACGTTGCATCCCGCATAGAGCAGGATAGACAAGCGAATCTCCTTTTAACCGGCGAATGCGAGGCGAGGCGATGTTTACTGAGCGGTGATACCCAACACTGCGTTCTGTCTTCTAAACAGAGAAACAAAATGAAAATTTAATTCCCCGAGTGGGAATCGAATCCACAACCATCGTTTACAGTCAGCTGGGCCAATGCGCCACGACGGCATCAGAAAACATATTTTTGTTTGAAAAAATAAAACCAATATATAAGCACATTCAAAGAGACTCGATACAAAATGGAGACATTCGATTGGCAGTTGTAGTTAATAACCTTATAATTAATCATCACATACTAGTCAGTTAAAGTATTACACACTGGAACAATATATATTTAAAAAATACATAAATTGAGAAAAACAATAAAATTATCATTAAATGAGTCACAATGCAAAAAATTGCAAATTACAAAGTTTTCTAGTTGTTTTTTTTTTACATGACAAAAAAATATTTTTAAATGTAAACAAATAAAATTTGAACTTAGGGGAAACAGAACCCACATCTCTTGGTAATCGTAAAGCGCACATGACCCACATTCTCATCATTCTACGTTGAAATTCTATTACGCGCGTTTAAAACTGATTATTGGTTTTGTCTTTTAATGTAAAAAAATAATTTTAAAAAAAGCCTTTTTCTAGTAAGACAAAATATTTTGAAATAACGAAAACTAAAGAGAATATTAATATTATTGTTCCAAATGTGTAATAAAACAAAAATCACTAACAACAAGTGACTAAAACCAAGTAAATATGCTTATTGAGATATCTGAGTATATCATTCTTCATATTACATTAAAAAAAATCTTCATTGGACACAGTATGCGTTTTGTATTTACATATTTTATTAATTAATCATAAAAATAAATTGTTATTTCGGAGTTATGTATAGACTTACAGTTAGATGAATATCAAAATATCGTGGGACCTACAAAACCGCGCGGAAGAAACACTTAAGTAGTTATAAACACTTAGTACATACGGCCTCATTTACAAACGGTAGTTTAAGCCTAGATTTAGTTAAACCACCGTAAAGTATATGAACGAGACCGATGAGATCGTCACATTGTAGTGGCATATTTTAAGCCTACATATTATTGTGTAACCCTATATGTATACACAGATTAATGGATAACTAAAAAATCATCACCTAAAAATAATACAGTCAAACCGTTCAAGCTTTAACAAAAACTCATTAACTGGAACTAGATACACAAGCCATTTTGCATGTATGCACTTTGAGTAAAAAAGATAAAAAAAAGTAATGCAACTCAAATTAGAGACCAATGTAAAAAAAATTACTGCCTAACAATATAGTGTCATAACAACACTTAAGGCACTATAAAATTAGGCCTTAATTAAAATCAAAAATAAAAAAACCATTTCCTTATACAATGGTGCACACATCCAGACTGGCCAGTGTTACCACATCAGTTGGTATGAACGGGGGGATTGTGGGGGGTGGTGTAAGGGGAAAAGGGGGAGTGAAGGCAATCATGTCGCATAGCGCTTGGTCCAGAGGCGTGCGATGCGATCGTGCTCCTCGCGGTTCTGGAGATACTGTGTAGCGATGCTCCCTACTAGAGGGTCAGCTGGAATCAAGATATTTATATTTATTTACTTTACTGTTAGTATTGTAGTATTAAAATTAATCACTTGATTTGAAAAAATAGATCTACCACTCATCACATCTCAAATCTGGATGGCAAGCAGAGAATGGAGTGTTAGGTTGATATTAGGTTTTCTCTATCTCCTATAACCTTCTGTTTTACGAAGATCTAACGTAAAATAAGAGCTTATACAAAGAAAATGTATGGTATGTACAGTCTGAAGTTGGAATAAAAATGTAGCAGTAGTGGAACCAATATAAAAATGTGAATCTATACATTTGCATATGTTAGTACAAGTTTATTTAATAAGTTCATGTGTAGTATAAATCTTTGTGTAAATAACCCAAAAACTATTGTGACATCTAACTCTTAAAGATTTAATATGATATAACTATGTTGTCATAGCTGAAAAATATCCCTAAGTTTATAATTTTTAATGAAATATTGAGTATCTACCACACTTAGATACACTTATGATAATTTGATTGCTGTTTTACAATCTTTTATTATAAAAAGACAATAGCACATAAATTATGATAAATCAAAAGATCATAAACAATATGTGTATAATTGAATATGCATATTAAACAAATAACATGAACTTTTATATTCAGTAAGATAAAGCTAGCTAATTATAATTATATACATAAAATATTTATTTGCATAACAGATTATTTAATTTGACTAACATACATAAATAAAAATGTGAATATATTGCAATAAATTAAAACAGAAAATTGACACCATTGTAGATGGATGGTTGTAGGCAATCCTCATTGTAAAGAGTTTATTATTATAATTTCATTGCTCTGGTAACAAGGCAAATTACAATGTTTAATTTCTTCACTTATTATGTTATTTCTTGAATTGAGGTACATATTAAAGAATAGTGGCTTAAAATCGGATTTTTCCTCCATTATGACTAATCTGCATCATGAAGAATAAACCATGAAGCTGACAATTAAAAAGACAATGTAGAAAAGTTCCAGATTTAGTCAATTGTTTTAATAGAAGTTATTTTTTTATTTTTCATCAATAACAATGAAACATACCTGGATTACAATCAGTCAAAAGTGAGCATATGGACAGGAGTACTTTAGATATGGTCAGCGCTGGTGACCAGTTGTCCTTAAGAATATCAAGGCATATAACACCTTGACTGTTTATATTGCAGTGGTATATTCTAGTTCGGAATGTTACCTAAAATCAATAAAGATATTTTAATCAATAAATGAGCTAAACTATCAATGACCTAATGGATATTAAAAATAATAAAATGATTAAATTAATGCAGTGCCTAGATGTAACCACATACTGCGCTATTCTGCACAATATATGGCATATATAATATTCAATAAAATTATCATAAGAATTATAATATATAAAAACAATAACAAGTTTACTCTTAATTTTTATTTAAGTATAAAAACAAATAATATGGGAATAAAATGATGTTTCCCTTGAAAACGTTATAATATACAGTGTGTTAAGAAATTAAAAGTTTACTCAAATATTAAATTGTAATAGAATTGAATGCATTTTAATTCTTACCTTAGGAGGTTTAAAAGGGTATTCTGCAGAAAAGTGAATGTCTAAGAAGAAAACTCCACCTTCGTACACCGAACCAGGTGGTCCAAGTATTGTGGATACCCATTCATATAGATTATCTCCTTTTGGCCCCGCACTGCAATTAGGAGGTGGGTCTAGTGTGATTTCTGCTAATTCCTTCTGGATCCTCTTAGCTGATGTACCAAGTGCCTTAGACATTTTAGGATTTGGTTTATTTTCTTTTGATTCTGGTTTGCTCTCAACAGCTCCACTGCCTCGACCCCGACCTGCTCCACTTCCTGATGAACCAGACGCACCAGACATTATCTAAAACCATCAAAACTTAATCTGCTAAACATAGAAGCAATTGTTAAAAAGCAAACTTAAGCTTGTGTATGATATGTTACATAACACATGTTATTTGGGAGTATACTTTACATGAGTTACTTATAACACTTCATCGATATATATGTACAATACTAAATTTGTTATTTATTTAAACAATGTGTCTCAGTGACTCAGGACATAATTACATATCCATGAAACATTACAAGTAATAATTAACTGCAAAAATAAAAACAAACTACATTTATTCATATATTTATTGTAAAAACGTCAATGTAAGATTGGAGTATGTGCAGCAAACTATTAATTTCTAGAAAAACAAAATAATAAATTAATTAAGATAGCAATATCACAATACTTAGCCATAAACAAAATAATAACGAATACTCATTTAAATTATAATAGCAAAATAATGAAATGATCAATAAAAAAAACAATCAATTTTTCAAAAGAATTCATGTTGTATAGAACAAAGGCATTCTTACACAATGTGTTTGATTTACACATTTAAATGCAAACAATTGAAAATAGACAGTATAATATAACTCAAACTAGCAAAGGAAAATAATAAAATTGCTTCAACAGATGTTTTAAGTGTAAAAATATTATTTGTACCTTACGAATAACAGTCGGCCATCTTGTGGGCTGGCGTTATCCGATAATTTACAATTTCTTTTGCCGACCACCGAGATAACTCTAATAAAATTATGTATCCAAGAGCACACTCAATAGAGGACAAAGAAATTAATCCAGAATATGTACAATTTGTGTGATATGATATTAATTGGGACTCGGTGTTAGATGCTCCGAACTGCAAAGCGCAAATAAGCAGCTTGTTACTTTCCCATGAGATTTAAGATTTTTTTATTGTCTGTGAAAGTTATCAATACGCTTTAGTATACCTTACTGAAACTAAAGCTTGAATTCTCTTGTCCTCGTAAAGATGTTAGAGCTTCAGTCCTCTTCTACCACATTTCGTCCATTTGTAAATCAACCTTACCAGCACAACTGAAAGTCACCAACGCACACACGTTTAAAACAAAAACAACATATTGAATTATAGAAATTTCTCAACATTGTGACATAGTCACAGTAATTACCTTTAGGAAGATGATAATAAGGAAAAATATTAACTAAACTAATATATCTACACAGTAAATTCAAAGTATATTTCAACAATTTCACAAAGCACAACCACTTCCCGACATGTTATTATAAATTAAAAAATAACCGGCAAGTTGCCATAAATAAAAAAATATAATAATCTATTTCAATTTTATTTATTTCTATTTATTTATAAAGGTAGTAAGGTACACGAGGTACCATATCGTCCAATATAATTATTGTAACTTAAGTGATGAATGTTACATTTAAAAACATATCCGTTTTCATCCAATAACAATTTTACTTTTCTTTCCTATTCATCCAATGTTATGATTCATTTACTGTGGAAACTGGAAATAAATAATATTTTATTATCTGTGTTGTGTCATAACTCAAAAATCAAATTAAATTTTGCTTAATTCATATTGCTTTTATTTTGACTTATTCATTTAGAAAATATTGATATTAATTAAATTTATTGTTGTTATAATAAAATAGACTATAAAAAACATACAAAATGGGAAAACGACAACATCAAAAAGATAAAATGTAACTTGAAATTAGTACATCTTATTATGGATATTTATTAAAATACGTATTTAAACGTATTTTAAAAAAATATTATATTTTTTCTACATTACAAATTACAGGTACCTTACATACACTGAATGGACAACTTTATATGGTGGTAAAAGATCTGGAACTGCAGTAGAAGAAGATACTTCATTCCGAAGACTACCTTATGATCATTGTTGTTTGTGCCTACAACCATTTGAAGATCCTTATTCTGATAACGATGGAAATTTATTTGAGTTACAAGCTATAATAGAGTTTGTCAAAAAGTTTAAAATAAATCCAGTTACTGGAAAGGTAAAATAAGTGTTAATATATATATACATCATCAGCTTTACATTTGTGTCCTGTACACAGCATGGTATGCAAAGGTTTCCGCCGAATTCTGGAGGCATTGTGTGTTGAGTGACGGAACTCAACACTGCGCTTTCTCTTGACAACAGAGCGAAGAAATAAAAATATAAATTTAAATAAATATTAAATTTCCTCCAGTGAGGATAGAACCAACAACCAGTCATGCTTACAATCACACTTTGTGCCTCTTCACCACTACTGTCCTCATGTTAACAATTAATTCTTATATTTTCCTTACAATTTCATATTTTTAAGTTTTTCTTAAATAATTTTAGATAAACATTTCATGTATGGTATTGTGTTCTGCTACTCAACATGCAGTGTCCCTTTTTCTGGCAGGAAGCAAAGGATACAGTGTCTTGACATTAAGTTCTATCTGCCTATCCTCCTATATGCAGGATACATCATGAAGTGAGCAAAATAAATTATAATGATTTTATTTAATCCAAAATAATTATTTTTCACAGAAACTGGACATAAAAAGTCTTACTAAGCTTAATTTCTTTAAAAATGCTCAAGATGATTATCATTGTCCTGTTCTATTTAAACCTTTTACTAAAAACTCACACATTGTTGCAATACAAACAAGTGGTAATGTATACTGCTATGAAGCTGTGGAACAACTTAATATTAAAGGCAAAAATTACAAGGACCTCATCAATGATACACCTTTTGTTAGATCCAATATCATTACCATACAGGACCCTAACAATTTGGGAAAATTCAATATATCTAATTTTCATCATATTAGAAATAATTTAAGAGTGGAAACTGAAGGTAATTTTAACATATACATTATGAATTTATTTATTCCATTTATCAAATATGTTACATAATAGGACAGCACAAACCCTTAAGACACATGAAGAATTATATTAAAGGTACATTTTCACTTTTACTTCACTCAAAGCGCACTGCCTCGAAAATTCAGCCCAAAGTGAGGAACTGGAGAAATACCCTACTACAACCACCCAATCACGTATAATGTGATATGGTGTGAAGCTGAAAAAAAATTTATTATTATTATTAATGTTAATTACTGATTTGTAGAGGAAATTGCTTTGAAAAAAGATCCACATGCAAGATTAAAGACAGTATCTGCTGAAACAAAAGATATTTTAGAAGAGTTAGAGAAGGAGTATAAAGCACCAGAAGTGAAGGAAGTTAAAAAAGAGGTATTTATATTTTTTTACTTGACTCAAAGTTTTTATGAAAATGCCTTTTTAATACATATTAGTTTTATTACTTTCTCATTTCCATTGGGCATTATACCATGCATTCGGGGTGAGGTTTCTGTTCATGCATGCCATACTTGATGCTTTAAATGTTCTCATTAGCCCATTAGACACATATAGCAGATATGAGTGAAGCTAACCACACATTCCTTTAATTTAAGTATTTAATTCCACAGGTTGCAGATAAGTTCAATGCCGCGCATTATTCAACTGGTAAAGTGGCAGCCAGCTTCACATCAACAGCAATGGTCCCTGAGACTGTACATGAAGCTGCAATAATATCTGATGATGACATTAAATATGAGAGGGTTAAGAAAAAAGGTAAATATTTGTGATGATTTTTATGACTATTGCGGCGCAGAGACACACCAAAGTTTTTGTCTTTAATCCTTACAGTAAGGAAGTTATGGGGGTGACATATACTGTTAGTGACTATCAAAGATATCTTTGTGAATTTTAAACTCAATGTGGATATCCATAAGCTCTTTATTATTATTTTTGTGAGAATTTTTGGGAAATTATAAGTTAAAAAAAAATTAGTTTATTTTTTGAGCCCTAGGCCGGACTAACCTGGCCGGACGCTGGATACACCCTGAAGCTAAAAAAATAAATATTTTTGTTCTAGGTTACGTGAGACTAGCCACTAATTTTGGTCAATTGAATTTTGAGCTATACTGTGATGTAACTCCTAAAACATGTGACAACTTCATAAAACATTGCTTGAATGGGTACTACAATGGTACTAAATTCCACAGATCTATTAGAAATTTTATGGTAAGTAAAGTTCTTATATATGTTAAGGAGAGGATTGCTTCTTGGATCAAGTTAGTTTTGTGTTTTAGTTATATATATTTTTGAAAATTATTAAACTGGTAAACTGGTAAAATGAAAATTATTAAGTAATATATATATATATATATATTGTCATATTTTATTTTCTTATTGATATATTCTCAATCTCTGATTTTTGCTTCACTCTTTTTCACCTCATAGGAAGTGTAGGTAGAGGGATCCTTAACATATTGGATTTATCACTTTAGCTGTTCATTATCACATTTTTAATATTTTTTCTTACCATAATAAGGAAATGAAATTGATTAATTCCACAATTCAACTAATTATCACATAGTAGCAGAATTTACGGCTAGTATTATTATGACTTATGTTTACTTATTGTAAAAAGATTCAAGGCGGAGACCCTACTGGAACAGGTCTAGGCGGTGAGTCAATATGGAAGAAACCATTTGAAGATGAAATCAAACCAAATTTACACCACACTGGCCGAGGAATATTATCTATGGCTAATTCTGGTCCTAATACAAATGGATCACAATTGTAAGTAAGGTCTATTTGGGTAACTTTAAAAATTAGGCATTTTTGATAATTACCTGTATAGATCAAAAGAAGCAGTATTTTGGCTGGGTCAGTTAGGGTCTTCTTGTGTACCTAAGGATATCTATGAGATATTATTAGAATGTAAAGCTATCTATTAGATATACTCTATGTCTTGCACCACACCTGAAAGATTTACCATTGAAAATGACTGTAAAGGCTTCTGGTTGTGGGTTTTATCCACACTCAAGGAAATTAAAAATTTATTTACCTTTATATTTTAATTTTCTTCACTCTGGTGTCAAAGCAAGGCGAAGCATTGGATGAAATGTCTAAAACTTGGTGGGTAAGTAAACAAGTGTTTTAACACCAGATTCTCATTACCTGCCCTGACATATACATTATCCTACATAAACATAAATAAATTCTACTCTTTTGAAGCTTCATCACATTTCGCTCTTGTAAACAACTGGATGGCAAGCACACCATATTTGGCAAAGTTGTTGGAGGCCTTGACAAACTAAATGCAATAGAACATGTAGAAGTAGATAACAAGGACAGACCTATTGAAGATATTATTATAGAAGTTGCTCAGGTGTTTGTTGATCCTTTTGCTGAAGCTGAGGAACAGGTATGCAATGTTTTGTATTTTAAAGCTAGGTATGTATTTAATATTGTAAATCATTTTGTGTAAGAATTTTAATGTTTACTTAAGATATTTTTTTAGCATATTTTCAAGACATTATAAATTTAGCTACTATCAGACACTTAGGAAAATATAATAAAATGTAACAGATATGTAATTTTAAAATTATTAAGTAATAAATTTTGAAGCTGTCACTAATGTATAAATGTAAATGCAGACACAGTACAGCTTTCTATATATTAATTTTAATTGTCTTTACAGATAGCAGCTGAAAGAGCAGAGGAATTAAAGAAACAGGCACAATCTGGCGTAAAACCTAAGAAAGCAAGTAAACAACCACTCACAGTATTTAGAAATGGAGTGGGAAAATATCTTAACTTACAAGAACATTCCTCTACCAGCAAAACTAAAAACCAAGAAGTGCCCTCAAAAAAAGCAAAAAAGGACAGCAAATATAACTTTGGTACTTTTGATGCATGGTAGTATTAAGAACATAATATATTTGTACAAAAGAAGTTGGTAAATAAAAAATATATTTAGAATTTAATTAAATTTATTTCATCCCTTGTGAAGAGTTAACAAAAATAATATTCTAAATGAATATATAGAATTTTATTGTATTTATTTAATTATATAATTGTGATTACATAATTAACTACTCATTTATTTACATTGCATATTAAGTAAATAATGTGCATGTTTGATTCATCAAATACAATGTAAAACTGTTTTAAAAATTGATCCTCAATTAAACAGGCTTAAAAATATAATACAGATTAACACTTAACTAAATAATAAATCTACAAAGCTAGCATCAGGTTTTATCTACATTTTTAATTTACTATTCCAATCATATTTAATACTCATAATAACAGCACAAACTTTCATTCACATAAATAATTATACACATAGAATATCAAGAGGTTTTTTAAATATTTCTTAAATTTTGCATCTAATTATAGTTGGTACGCCTTCTAGCTGTTCTTTGCTTATCAAATCTCATTTCCATCTCTTCCAAAACCTTTGGTGTATAACGAACAACAAGCTTAACAGATCCTACTGCTTGTTTTAATAACTCTACAGCCTTTTCATGATTCTCTCCTTCGACAGACACTCCGTTTACAGAAAGTAATTGATCACCTCTTTTCAGTCCTCCGTGACGATCAGCAACCCCTCCAGGTATTATTCTAGATATGTAAATAGGAGAGTTTTGTTCCTTCCCTCCCATTACATTGAATCCTAAACCTTCTTCAGTCTTGGGTAGTTCAACGACTCGAGGATGAGCGTGGCCTTCTGCAGCAGCGAAGGCTGCTACGGTAGCTTTAGCCGTAGCTGACGCCCGAATGTCAGCTGACCCCTGAATGTCTACTGTTTCGTAAACGTGCTCATACACTTCCCTAACGGCGTTTAAAAAATCACTTTGTAACACTTTTTGTAATGCAGCTAATTTTGTTGCTGGCACTTCACCACTTTGTTGAAGTTTTTCTAATAATTCTATAGCTCTCTTTATATCTCTAGCCAAAGTCAGTTGTTCTCCTGTGTTACTCATCTTAGTTAATATATTTAATATACGAAATATATAATGAAATTATTACTGGGCGTATTTATCGCCCAAATATTTTACTAATCGATAATAAATACAAGTTTCTCTTGTCATTAGACTGTTATCACAGATTAAAAAGCATACCTGTATTTTGATAACATGTTGATTCTTAACTTCTTACCTAATAAATCAATTATTATATAGCGTTATAATTTATATAAATAGTTAAATTGGTATCATTGGACTAGAAGCTTAATTATATAAATTATAAAGAATTCAAAAACTACCGTACTCTGTTGTAAGAAATTTAGAAATAAATTGCAATGAAGAATTAACTTTTTCAAACTTGATTTTTTTTTTCTTATTCTTTTTATTAAATGTTAATTTTTAGCATATATAGAAATATAGATTTAGAAAATCTCATACTTCAATTTTAAGCTTTAGTTTACGGTCAATTCAATTAACAGTGATGTCCAAAAATCCCAAATTCGTAACTCTGACATTTTGACAATTGTGCCAACTTCAAATAATTTGCCATATTTGGATTATATTTTATAGTTTATTTTTCAAGAATTAGGTGTAAAATCTTATTAAAATATTTATTGAAAACTATCAGTGTATTTGCGTTATGTTATAATACGTATTGTAATAATATTCCGATTTAATCAAGTGTCTTGAAACATTACAATGGATGACTTAGGTAAGTGACTTGTTATCATCATATAACCTGTTTGGCTTGCTACGTAATGACGTGTTTTATTTGGAAATGAAATCATTTTTGTTTCCTATAAATAGATATCACTACATTTAATTTGTTTTTAATTTATTTACTATTATTCTCTTTGAACTCAAAATTTTCTTTTAATTTTAATAATTAATACATTTAAGATTTAATTTTATTTACTGAGATAATATGATGATAAATTAGCTAGATAACAATTTACTGGAAGACACTGAATTATTTAAATTATAAGTTAGATATATTATCATATTCATGATATTTTTTGGAGATTATTTACAAATACATTTATATACCATAATGTTATGGTTAAATGAAAAGGAATAAAAATACTTTATAAATTTGAAGATATTTTTTTGAAACTGAAAATAAAAAATAAAAATAATTTCAATAAAGAATATTATTCTTTGATTTTTTATTAACTTACTTAAGATTTTTATAATACTACATTTTATTTTTTTGGCATGAAGTAACTAAAAACTATCTATAGGTATAATACAATATTAATTACAGTTAGGTTTGCATAAAAGTATTCTAATTTAAATTTCTAAGTTATACCTTGCTTTTTAGTTATTGATGTCTGTTTTAGTACCATAGTTTTATTTATTTTTTACTTTTTAGTGTCAGTAATAGTTTGTTTTGTAAACTGCAGTAGGATATTTCAGGTAGGTTTTGTTGTTCTTTAATGCCACACATTAAATAGTAATAATTATAAGCTACAATCTAGCTAAGTTCCTAACTAATACAACCATCAAATTATTACTTAGATGATGATGAAGCAGTACAGCAAATACAAATATTGAGACTTAAATCACTTTATACTTTGATCATGTTTATGAAAATTTTATTTTTTTAAATTTTTTATGCACTATGTAAAATATAACAATATTATTTTTAAAAATTAACATTTTTGAATTTTTAAGTTAACACAAAACAATAGGCTAAATGTTGGCTATTATGGACATTTTCTTAATAATAATCAAAGTTAAATATAATAATAAAAAAAAAAAATAATTAACAAAAAAATATATACAATATGGTTATAGAAAAGAATTACTGCATCCATATAAAATTTTATGAATGTTGTTTGTGTATATAATGTCATCAAATGTAACATATCCACATTCTTTTTTATGAACCAGGGTAATTGGAGACAAAACTAGATTCAAAGGATTCTATTTCCTTTTTTCTGTCTGAATTCCTCCAGTCCTTTCTCTACTTGTGTTGAGAAACAAAATTTATTTGTACTCTGATTGAGGATTATATTGGCAAGGAACAACACATTTGCAGTGAGACACTATATTCCATAACATATGCCAAATGTTTTATTATTTCTTGATCAATATATTAGAGACTACTCTAATTAGATCATTCTTTTTAGCAAATGTATTTCTAGTACTTAAATTATATATCTATAAATATTCTGATTATAATTCATTAATTTGTCTTAAATATTTGCATTAGTTAAAAATATTTTAAGTTTGTGTTTAAAATTGAGTTCTTGTTTTTAAATTATATTGAGGCCTTTTGCTCAAAAATTATTGGTTAAACTTAACGTAACTATTATGTATAAAAATAATAAAAAAAAATATGCACATTGTCAATTTTTGATAATATTAGTTTTTTAAAGTAAAATGTAAATATTTTATAATTTAAAACATATAAAAATGTATTGTTACATCACTCCGTTGCTTAGAATTTATCATTATAACCTGGATATTTGCTACATTGACATGATTAATGACCACCATTGAAGCTACCCCACCTTACTAGCAATATCACAAAAAGCCTTAATGACCCAACTACAAGAATAAATAAGTATAAAACATAGGAAATAAGATATTTACTGTTCTCATTTAAATATAGGTACTACTGAAAAAAGTAGACTAATGAAGAGTAGAAAGCAAGAACAACAAATGCAAAGCTAAACACTGTACTTTTTGTTTTTCACTTTAATCATTCTGATAGGGCGATTATTTCTTATAGGTCCTTTATAAGCAAATTTTACATTAATGTAAATATTTTTATTCAAAGATTTCACTCAATATGCAATGCCTCCAGAATTTGGTGGATAGTGGGAACGCAATTGTTTTAATAGCTTCCCTTTGCCTACCCTGCTTTGTATGGGATCCAGCATGAAATTAAACAAACAAATTTTACAGACAAATTACCACTAGAATGCAGAGGTTAAATATAAATTTTGTCTTATATAACATTCCACATAAATGAATAAGGAAAATCGTGTGATTTTGTCAATGGAATGGCTATTTTAATTACTTATTACCTTATTGTTGCACTGTGTATAAAATTTTTAAACAAAACATGTACAAATGGTTCATATTTTCCTAATATTAAAATTATATAGAATTATACAGAAGCGCAGTTAAGCGTCTAGAATCACGAAAAACTTGTGGTAATAAAGTTAAATTGAACTAACCATACTATTTACATATTGAATTATATTTTTTGCCGTATTGTAGACTGTCGTGGCGCAGCGGCACAGCAAATGAGACGATTGTGAGTTCAATTCACACTCGAGGTAATGA
Organism: Heliconius nattereri; assembly: GCA_013403645.1. Lineage (NCBI taxonomy): Eukaryota > Metazoa > Arthropoda > Insecta > Lepidoptera > Nymphalidae > Heliconius > Heliconius nattereri. Next base: position 9,236,742 of record JAAIXI010000237.1, read on the forward strand.
ATAATCTAAATATCTTTGCTCTGGTAAGAAAACAAAAGCGCAGCGATGAGTACCGCTAGCAGTACATAGCACGGAACGTCTCGAAATTAAGGCGGTGCATGAAGTTATAAAGAAATATCCAGCAAATCAAATTTGACACGTTCTCATCCTTGAAACGTGTACTGCGATGAAATTTTATTTCAAGCTTTAATTAATTATTTCCATTAATATTCCACCCCCAGGTCCCCTAAATCCGTGACATACGATGATAATATTAGTAATCCGTCCCTTGGCTCAATTAGCTTGATTATCTTCCGTTCGCCTTCGTTAGACCATGTTGAAACATATGCGACACGCCTACCTCATTTTCTTATTCTTTCTAGTAGTTTGCCTGAAATTTGGTATATATTGCTTTTTGGACACTCCGTTCCCCATTCTCCACCGAATTCTGGAGGTATTGTATGTTGAGTGGCGAAACTCAACGTCGCGCTTTGCCTCGACACTACAACGAAGAAATTTAAATATTTTTTTTCTTATCTCGAGTGGGGTCAAACCCACTAGTTGCGTTTACAGTCGTGACGACTTTGCTCGGTAATCCTTTTTACTTCAAATCTTTTATTTTATAGCCATGCTAAACCTGCAAATATCCACTGCGTCACGGCTCGTCACAGGCCATTTTCCGATGAGTTACATTCTACGCTCTCTGTCAGTTAGACGCGTACCACGCACAAGTATACCGTTGGATAATACCGTAAATACTATATTTAATAAAAAATGTTTCGTAAAAAAATATTTTTTAGTGTTAAATGACCAAGTGATATGTAAACAATTGTTGACACTAAAAGCGTTAAAGGGAACAACACTACTTATTTACCGTATCGATAAAATTTTATCTTTTTTAATATTATTATTTGCTATATTTCAATCCGATTTACAAATGTTAATCAGTATTTAGTATGTAAATCGGTATTGTAACAACTACCCTTGATCGTTGTTTTGAGTACTCTTGGCAGGACTTCAAAGACACTCCATCTGTAAGTCTAGACTGCATATCACCACATTGACCTGTTAAGTAGCTCGTTAAAACAATATAATTGACATTATTAATTGAATAACAAATATTTTAAAATTAATTAATTTCAAATCAATATTTTCATTTAAGTTAATTATAGTAAAGAGCATAGAAGTTTTATGTTAAATAAACTTTATTTTTAACCGACTTCTGTAAAAAAAGGGGGTTATCAATTCGTCTGTATTTTTTTGTAAATGCATGAACGCATAACGCACTAAATGCTATATTTCATTATTTATACGATACCCGTTGTAATATACATGAGATAGATTAGGTAGTAGAGATGACAAATTCAATTACGGTACTGTAATGTATTTTAAAATATACGTAATTAAGTTACGTAAATTTGTTCACCTGAGTGCTAATATATAAAATGCAAACAAAATAATATAATAGAATGATTATCGATGCCAGTTGTGTGTGGCTATTAACGCGACTAGTCGTAGGTTCGATCCCCACTCGAGGGTGAAGAAATGAAAATATAAATGAAAATATTTATTTTAATAAATAGTATATGAATATTGAGAAGCAGTACGAATATTGTTTGAATTTTGTGCTTAAATAAAAACAACGTAATATTGTGTCTGTGTTACTTTGCTGCGAAGGTGAAAATTACATCCACTCGCCCATTTTCCTATTTGCCTCGCAAGTGGGTTGAGTTAGCACCGGCCGCTCCACGAGTCCACAAATATTGACTTCCTTATTAAAGCCCTCTGAACAATGGCCGCATCGTAAACTAACGCATCGTAAATTTTCTATCTGTTGTTTTAATTAGCTATGTTTACGTTGATATAATGGATTCTAGAAAGTGTTTTCTGTATGAGTAAAGTTGGTTAAATGTTTTTCTTGATTGTCATTTATTAAAATATGGAGGCCCTATAAGGAATATTAGTTCTTTTGAGGCTAGTCTAGGCGCGGGGGCACAAGCGTGTGACTATAAACGCGAATGGTTGTGGATTTGATTCCTACTCGAGGAAAATAAATATTTAATATTTTAATTTTTTCGTTCCGGTGTCCAGGCAAAGCGTGTTGAGTTCCACCACTCAACACACAATGCCTTCAGAATTGAGGAACGTTGTCTTAACTCTAAGCTCCCTTTACTTCCTCTGCATGCGAAATTGCGTAGTGTTGCAGAATTAAGTGTTAATAGAATTTAGTGTTAAATCACTCTATTTTCCCTTTCCGTTCAATTTTCAAGACGTTCACGTGACGTGTCTTTTGTTTTACTATAAGAACGAGGAAATGGAAATAATTCATCCCTCCGAGTGCGAATCTGACCCGTAACCGTCGAGTATACAGTAAGATGCTATGCCTCTTGCTGTAAGTTACAGTTTCTAGTGGGCTGCTTAGTTTCACAATCCAAACAATTGCAATTCTTATTACTGACACGAATATCAATACGTAGAGTTTTAAAAAGTAGCTCTAGTATTTTAACAATTTAGTCAACGCTGTATTAAAAAGTATTAGCAATGTATGAAGTAATTATTGGCGTGCTCTAATGAGTATATAATAAATAATTCAATATTGTTGTCAAATTGTTAGTTATACACGAGCTCGTCGAGCGTCAGCTGGTTCTTATTTAAATATTAAATAAACTACTATTGTATGGCGTTCTATATATAACTTGTAATGTCATCATCTTTTATTTAACGTGAAAATAAAATATTATTGCTTAAAAGATACCTACATATATAGATAAATCGTACGTCAGTGTTAGTTAGTGGATATCATAGACAGATCTAAAATGGTAATAAACTAATCTAAAACACAAGTAGGTCATTAATGTCGATTTAATGATCAAAGTATCGTATCCAGAGCGTGCGTGTGGTTATAAAGCTATCAATCTTTGTATAGGGGAATTCTAAAAATTAAAACCCACCATATTTCATGAGACCAGGCCCGGTATTCTTGTGAAACGAATTCCTTTACGGCAAAGAGATAAATTTAGTAGTTTGTCTTTCTTGTGTATTTATAAAAGGTAAATGTGAAATAGAAAATGTTTAAAATACTATTGATTGTGATGAACACTCTACATGAATTTTAATAAAACCAATGCTTACCTACTCTTAATGTACTGTGTACTGTGTACTCTTAATGTACAAAATTAAATTCACGGTCTATAATTTGCTTGAGTATAATTGCTACGATTGCGGGTTCGATTGCCAATAGGAGGAATAAAATAGTTTAATTTTCCCGCTCTGGTAACGAGATAAAGCACGGCGTTGAGTTCCGCCATTTAAAACGCAATATTTCTCGACACTTAAAATTAGATGGAAAGTGGAGAACGGAGAATCACAACACAAAGTTGGGTGCGTGAAAAAGCGTGAAGCTACTTTTTTAATTTCATGGTTACGCTAATTCTTTCTGTGTCAAACACATCCGTCTACACTCTACACGGCGCGCGCGAGACGGGCGCTTCCGCGCTTCCCTGCTCGTGACATTTCTCAATTTCCCCCCCAACTTTACGACGTTCATTAGAACGAAAGCAACACCACTTTGATCTATCGCTTGACTGAATGACTTCTCATAAACGTTTTTAATTATTATTATTATACTTAATTAATTAAAACATTCATATTTCGTATAAAATTTGACCATCAAATATAAAAAGAGCGTGCGTCTGACATATCGATATTTTAAATTATTTTTTTATTCATTTTTATTATTAACGACTGCTGTCAATGTTGTATTATAAAATTGTAATAAAAGGACCCTTAAATGATATAATTTTGACGAAGGCACCTCATTTGTGGTCAAGTCCACTATAAATAATCTTCAGCGGGTATGGCTGGAGTGGTCTGCGCATACGCCGGCACCGCGGCCACGGTTTCTTTAGTTGTGGTTGGGACGCGTTGACGAATACTCTGCTAGTACGCGGTGCACCGCGACCTCGCCCTCTTGACATTGTCACTCACTTATCACGCACATTATCGACAGGTGATACGAATATATTGATAACATTTCATATCATTACAATTGCTTCAGTTGCTTTAACGGCCTTCGGATATAATCAAATTGGATAGCGTTATCAAAGTTCTAGGGGTTTTTTTTTTCCGTTTTTGTTTTCACTAGTATTGTTTACACAAATTAATAGTAGGCTGTGATTATGGTGCGCTGAGCGTAGTGTTGTTCCCGTGGGTGTCTTAATTCATTAATCGAGAACGCGATTGGTCCAAGATGGATCGGACAATGTATGGCAAGGTGATGCCGGGCACTTATTATCCGTTTCGCTGCGCTATGAAGGAGAACGGAATATCGCCGGGCTGTGAGTATTTTATTTAATATTTAAAATTTTTAATAATTGATTAAATTAAAATTGATTTTAATTTAATCTGGAATAACCACAGGCTTATAAGATAGTGTTTGTTTACTATGATATGTACAGTAGCGCACGTGTTCGAGATACCAACGATTGCGTTCACTCACCGTTTCGTTTAACCATCCGGCAGGTTTATTTTTATTATAAGTAGTTATGTACGGAACGGAACGGAAGAGTATTATATCAATTAATGAATAGAGCACCTTTGTGTTTATTTATTTTATATTTGAATGGACTGTTGTAACAGTAGTTTTGTTTTACATATTATGTTTTATTATATTATCTAACTTGGCACGAGTGGTTTGTGTATATTTGACTACATATTCGTCAAGCGTATTTTTTGTAATAGTTTTTTTTATTGTAATTCTGTAATTCAAAAAGAATTCTTTATTAGAAATATAAGTTTTTTTTTGGAAATTTTATGTTTATTAAATTAGTTTTTTTTTAAATATTTCAATAAAATTAACAATTGGAGCCTTTAAAAATCTAGGTAAAGTCATCGTATTATTGTTGTCACGTTCACTTGGTTTCATTATTCATTCATATTTATTTTTTAGTTCAACTTATATAATTTTTTCAAATATTTTTTCAATGTTATATTCTTGGATAGAAGAACATACACTGCATCGTCACTAAAAACGTGTAGATTACCTGCTTATACCTTTATGTAGAAAACTCAATAGACTATTAAAATTTGATTATGTAAACCTAACTTTCTGTTAAACACTTAACAAAAATTTTATGTTTATAACATACACCAATTTTATAGTCTTTACTGTTTAAAGCACATACATACTCATGTATGCACTGAGGTGTGTTATCCATACTAAAGAAACGTCTATATTGTCCACAATTTTATTTACAGTATAATTTAAATAAATTACCAAAGTAAGATTATTTGTGTTTGAATAGAATGTTTGCATAAAACCACATTTACGAAAAAAAGAAGAAATAAATCATTAACTTAATAAATAAACTAGTTGTATAACTTCCTCGTTACTACTTAGCCTTTTACATTTCAAATATTTCGCTTAAAATTAACTTTTATAAAAAGTTGATCTAATATGTAGGTACTATTTTTTATTACTTTTATTATATGCATAAATTTAAATAAGCTACCTAATGTCAAATTAAATAATAATTCCTGGTTTGTGTTTTTTTTTAATATATCAAGCAAAAGTATCAAGCAAAATGTAATCAACAAAATGCTAGCATAAGTGGTTGTTATCTAACTCACATGTCAACACATGTGGTCATGGCGGCTACGTCACCTAATTGAATTGATCCATATTATTTATCCACACAAAAGCAATTTCTGTTTTAAATACTTAACTATATCAATGAGACCATCTAGGTATAATGGAACAGCGTTTCATTGTAAGCACGAAGGCTATAGGTTCGTTCCCTACTCGGGGGAATGAGGAGTGTCCTAAGAGTAACACCAGGCTCTGAGTACCCCGCTATTTGCGGGATATAAAGTGAAGTTGATATTACCTGGATGTTTTATTTAGATCAAGTTGTATTTATAACCTGTTTGATATCTCGTTTCAAGAGCGCATTTGTAATTGCTTTACCCGTGTTTACTTAAATGGACAGCTAGGTCGTTCTCCACATTGTATCAGCATTATTAAAAGATCTTGACCAATTTTACGTTATTGGTACAAAAATATATCGATTTGCTATATTAAAGTGACCTAATTAGTTTGAGCTGGGAGTTAATATACGCAGACCTAGTGTTAAGACACTCCTACCACTCCTAGTGTTAATTAGTTTATTTCTTAGAAAAGTAGTTTTCATCACTAAGCATTTATATGTAATTTACTATTGACCCTGCAGCAAGGTTTGCCTCATATAGTGATTCACAATAAGTAAAGGACGTACACCATATGTTGCCATCGTATACTCGGAATTGTAAAAATACAGTTTATTCATAGTTTTACGCCTTCTGTTCATAATTTATTGTATTAATTAAAACAATTACGCATGTGGCTGCAAGTTTGTGTATTGTTTTGCTCTATGAATTAATTTGAATATTAACATTTTTTTTCGTCACCCGTCTTAAACTTTTTTTTTGGGATCGGAAATACTTATACCAACTACACTACAGGCTCTAAGATTCAATTTTCTTTCTCTCTCTTTTTCGATCTCTTTTTTTAAATCGCTTTTTTCTATCTCTTTTTTTATACATACGTATAGGTATCTACTCTACACACATGAATGATTTTTTTAACCAACTAATTAAATAATTTGAAGCCAAAAATGTATTTAGTATTGTATTATTCCTTCATGATGTTATCTATGTTACCTACTTGTGGCTTACAAATTAGCTTCTAATAATAATTAGTACAATAAAGGCAAGCCTTACATTTTATAAAAAATCTACGAAATACATTAAATTATTGTTTTAAAATTGATTATTTCAATATTATATATGGTAGAGCAGTAAATAATAATACATTTCGGATGCCAGTTAACTATACATAATCTTAAGATATATTTTTTCATTACAACTTTATTTTTATTCTTGTTTGGAAAGAATTTAAAAAATTCTGTTTATAATGGAAAACTTGTTTTCATTGGCGTTTAAACGTTTTGTAAATGACCTTTGTAAGGTCGCATTATATAACAGATGGTTTAGCACTATTGTCATTGCTATGTGATAAATACGATATGCTATAATATATTTGTGTAAAAATAATATCTATAGTTCTATACTAAGATTATAGAGTTGGCTTATCTTAAGAACTACTTATTTACGGCTTATATTTTAAAATGGTTGGTTGAGTTCATTTAAGGAAGAAGGCATAGGCTGAATTTCTTAAGTAGGTATATACCAGCGGCATACGTTTCATACACAAATCTTAGTTATTTCTATTAAACCAATTGAGCAAGGCTGAATGTAAAAATTAATAGTATATAGTATCTATATAATACTTATAATAATTTTCAACTACTCGTATATTTATTTATTATTGACGTTTTTAATCATATTCTCGTTTTATACGTAGAATGATATCTGAAATGAAAAAGAATAATCAATTAAAATCAATAATCAATTAAAATCAATAATCAATAAAAAAAGAATAATCAATTAAAATCAATTAAAATCTGAACCCACAACCGTTGCGTATAATCGGTCGCTAGTTCTAAGCATGCTCATATAAATATGGCAGCCCCGTTAATATTCTAGTTCCTATAACCTAATTAATATATTGATTGACATATAAATTATGTATTCTTAGATCATCTCAGACATTATATGTAAGGCTCTGTCGTTTAAGTACTCTATATTAATAAGGTAGACGCCGTTTGTTAGTTATCCTTACCGCCGTATATAGGCGTCCTACATATATGTAATTATTCCTATATATAAATATTTTACGGTTTATGTAGTCATGCTGATCAGAGACAGTTCAGCGTTATAACATGTTTAAATATAATATTTCAATAATATGGGAACTGAGTATATAGTACTAGGTTCCCACTGCCTACCCTACCGAACTAGAGATGACCTATTGAACCTCTATTCTTTTTTTAAAGTTCACGCGGCATCTCGCTTGTTTTTTTTATTAGGCAAATGAGAGTAATATATAATACTTCAATCGGTGTTGCTTCTGCGATGTACGTGCAAATACTTATATCGGGATGCAGAGACCACCCTGTGGAATTATGCAGCCGAGAACAAAGAGTAAAATGTATTGTAATATTATAGTATGTGCGTTGATTTACAATTAATATCACTCTTACTTCCTTAAAGACTTTGTTATGTCGGTGTCTTTCAGATCTTTAATCTATTAGTCGTCGCCCGCGACTTTGTTTGCGTGATATTTTATATATAAAAGATATTTAAACTATATATAGATATTTTAACTCCTTGGTCGTTTGGCATCCTCTCTTATCGCCTATCAAATTCAACTTTCTAAGTCCCGTAATTTTGTATGTTCGTTGTCTGTCAGTCACTTAGTAACAGAAGGGAATATATAGAGATGTTGCGTTTCGGAAGTTATATTGGTAAATGAATTTACAATTCAATGTATAACCTCTACAAGTAATTCCTTGTATTGTTTTTATAATCACATTTATTTTTACAACACCTTTCGCAAGGTGCATATCACCTATTTTGTCATTTTTATATAATGCACACAATAAGGAATATAGAATGTCAAATAAACTTACTGTATATTTTTTAAATTTATTATTGATATCATAGCGATCTAACCAGATACCCCATTTTAATAATCATCTCTTAACTTATATTGACTGGTTTGATCTAAGTAATAATATAACATTTTTCTCGATATATTCAAATGATGAAATATAGAGATTACCTGTTATATCTTAATCTCGCTACTATATCAGTTCACAATGAGTAGAATGCTATCACCCAAAAAGGCCGGCTGACTCATTTAACTGAGGAAGGTCAATCGAAAACACGCCATACATGGAGACGTGGTAAGTGTTGTAAAAGATCCATTGAAATATGACAATTTTTATAAAATTATAAAACTTTTTGCATTATAATAAGAAAATGGCATTTATTTTTAAGCGATAAACTTCCTATTATTCCTATGCTTTACTAGGCGTCAAGTCAATAATTTACGTTCTTCAGCCTCAATTCTTAAGTGGATTGCTTGCTTTCTTTTGTATTGTTTTTATTAATTGCGTTAATAGTTCAAATTAAGTAATAAAAATATTTATTTATAGATTTATGAACGAAATTAAAGTTATTTGCCTTTTATATTATAGGGACGACGTTCAATCGTGTGGCAACGACTGGCTTTACCATTTTTTACGTCGTATTTGTAAAATTCTCTATAATATTAAATATAAAACTAAAATTATAAATAAACCGTAATGATTTCTAAAAACATTTTATATGTTAAAATAAAATGTATAAATGTACAGCTATAATAAAAACACAATTCGATAAAAAAAATATTTCTTAATGGTTGTGGAGATATTCAATAAAATTTGTATGTTATAGCAGTTTTTAAACTGGAACAATAACGATAACACTTTGTATTATTGAACTCGAAGGGAAAACATATAAAAACTTTACCCCGAAACTTATTTTGTATATACACCTTTTATTTATTTACTTTTCTTCCGTATAAAAAGATTTGTATTGGACAATATAGCTTTTAATTCGAAATGCCTTGAAGAAGTTACTGATGTTTTTAGCTCTTTAACCTTCAGAGTATGGTAGAGAAAAGCTAGTGTCAAGACACTGTTCTCTACTTTTCAGCCCCAATTAGGTTTTGAGTGATGAAACTCAAAGCCACACTTTACTTTACCAGAGCGAGGAAATCAAGATAGTTTATACCTCGATGTAATGTATAATTATTTATTGCTGTATTTTTAACCAGTTACATTTTTTATAACTAAGGGATAAAATTAACTAGTCCCGTTTTCTAGGTTGACAATAAAATAAGATATGTTTAAAAATGTTTTCGCTTCGTTCCACATAATTTAGTATATCATTAATTGTGTTTATAGTCGTCGGTTTCGATACAAAGATTTCCGTGGTCCGTGGTGATATTTCATTGGCTCGTAACAAATACGTTTTAAAGATTCTTCTTTAAAAACTTATGTGGAATTACACACTAAACTCGCAATGCTTCTAGAACTCATTGGAAAATGGGGAACCGAGTGTACACCCTTAGCACTAGGTTCCCTCTGCCTACGCTGCTGAAAAAAGGCAAAAAAGACATGTGCAATATCAACATTTTTTGGAGTAACGGCGGCTTGATATAATAGAAGTGATAATGACAGTACATCGCTGGGTATTTAGGCGTCTTTCAATTTGCAGATCTTATAAGGTGAATCTAGAGAAGTTTACGTGTTTCTTTAATTCTATGGCCATTTACGTAGCGCAAGTTGCCTTTTTGATACTTCTAATGTACATATATATCTTCACATGTCTAGCTTATATTATAATTAATTCAGCTTCACGCTGTATCCCTCATATTGCAGGGTAGGCAGAGGGAACCTAGTGCTAAGACGCTCAGTTACCCATTTCCTCGATTGGGGATCCACAATCACACACGTCTTGTTCCCCTGCCCCACGACTGGTCTTTATCATAATGTTAACAAAAAAATTATGAAAATATTCTTTTATGGAAGTAATATCACACCTTACTTCAAATGTACAAGCGAATTTCATATATTTGGATGTGAAATACAATACGTTATTTGTAATTTGAACCCGTTACCTCAACAACGGTTTTATAACCGGCTATACGGTCAAGTGGAAATAGTATCATTATAAAAATTATCTATTCCTAAATACAAAGAAAAAGAAATACGCAATTTGATACGATCCATATCCATACCTATATTATAAATTCGAAAGTAACTCTGTCTGTCTGTCTTTTACGCAATCAGGGCCAAACCGCTAATTTAATTGTCATAAAATACTCATATAGAGATACTTGAGGGTCTCGGGATGAACATAGGATACTTTTTTTTCTCATATTTGTAATATTGTCGATATATACTAATATATTAAAATACTTATTAATTTGACATGCAATTTATTCCGCCATGTTAATAACAACCATCGCTATGCGACCGTGGCTAAGCAACGCCTTGCAAAGTTTGTTGTTTTAAGAAAACTTCATCCAAAATGAGCTTGAAAAAAGAGTATGCGCCATGTATGAGATGAACACATACATGGCGTGCGCCGTCTCAACTTTTTTAGCATATTTTAATCATTTAGGGTTATATTATTTTACTAATTCTATTGAAAACGGAAAATAATTTCATAAATATTCGTATAGTTCAAGCGGGCGTAGCCGTTTCCGGGTCCACTAGTTATACATAAAATTAAAAAAATAAAATATTTTTTTTATAGTCCACGATCGCGATACATTAAAGAAGGTCAATAACATCGAGTACAATCATTTGACTGTATTGGATCTCTGCCAATTAGTATTTCATTTGCATTAATTCTTTTAGTACGTAGGTTAATTTCGAATAGATTGTTCTAATTTTTTACACTAAATCGATGACTCTAACTAGGTATTATTTTTTGGCTAATTGTTTACAAAATGAAACTTGTTTTTTTTAATATATTATAGGTATACATTTTAAGAACTCTAGAATCTAAATATTACTCTATTATTCGTGTAATATTACATAATTATTGATGATTTGAAATGGCGGCCTCCGTCATACTAGGCAGTAGGCAGGCACCAGATGTTACGAAAGAAGGAGGAACTCATAAGTTTTAATTTATTAATTAAATAATTGATGTAACTACTCCTAAGATCTCCTACTCTTTGATGCGAATATATCCGTTAAACTTTTTTAGCATAGTCAGGAAGTGCTTGAGAAAACATCACTTATGTATATAGGGAAGTTACTCAAAAAAAGTTTTCTATTGTTGGGAGTATAATTTAGTTTTTATATTCGTATTAGAAAACATGTAATTGGAAATCTGAATGCATTATAATCGACTCTTCTTTTTGTAGTACTTTGTTGTATAAGGAAATTGTATAATACTCATATAATACACCATTCTAGTCATTAAGATATTTGTCGTCTTAAGAAAAAACACTTTAACTCTCTTCGTCCTAACATAAAGAAGATTTAATTTCTTATTACTATTTTAATGTTTATTTCTTAATGATAATTATAAACTAGACTAAGAAATAAACGAATATTTCCAGCAATTTTAACGATATTTTTAAAACTACGTGTTTAATTGGGCTTAAGTAGGTACAAACTATAGACAAATGTCATGGTTTTAAAACCAGATGTTTATAGGGCTCTTTATATTGCATATTTATTTATCTTTATGCCTGACCTTATAATGTAAAACTCATAAACGGACACTTCAATGTCATTTTGTTGACTGTACCGTCGTTGATGCCTTTCAGTGTTTTGCGGTTGTTGTGATAGTTTCAAGGTACATTATAAATAGAAATAAACAGATCTTATGTTATACAATTATTATTTTTCTTTTCTCTTATACAATTTTATTGAGGAGTAGTGAGTGAAAACGTTGTATTAAGTTATATTGTTTTCTAATTTTTATTATTGTCCATTTTCGACAGGCAGGGTGGCAATAGTCAACATTAGTTAGAGTTATAATTTAAATATTTTAATATTATTTTACTAGCAATTGATAAATTATTAAATCCATATTTTATCCTATAGATACTGTTAATAAGGATAGTAGGATAGTTGATATCCTAATGAAGAATACGTATTTACTGCCAAAGGATGTTGACATCAAAAAGTTATCACTCAACACCACGGTCCAGGAAACGGTTGACGAGTTTTCTTCTTAAAATAATATTTCGTCTAAACCACTGAAATCTGTGAACGGCCTCATTAAGTTTGTCTCTCTCGCCAAATACTTTTCCCACTTCGCCCTTTTATTTTTGTCGTCGTGTTGTATTATTAGTTTGTTAAAAAGTTCACTTTATCATATTTTCAACACATTCTTCCTGGCGTCTTTTATTTGTTGTGTTTATTTTTATTTTTCATTTTACATTTTCATTATTTTATTTTTTAACTATTATTTTTAATTAGTTTATGCAAGGTTTATCTTGTCTTTATTTTAAATGTCTGTAAGAAGTGTTCTTACAATTACAATCAAATCCGACTGCGTTGACTATTCCTATTAGTTATTACATTTTATATAATTTTAACAAGCCACTGAAAATAGTCTTATATTTATGCATGTTGCACTATTACTTTTTTCCAGCAAAATGTAATGATAATCTCATTAGATTCTTAATAGAATAATAACATTAACAGAACGTGTTTTATTCCATACATAATTAATTTTAATTTTTAAACGCCATCTGTTAGTCGATGGTGTCATAGCGAGACGCGCCATAGCGGCCACACTTGTTGCCTTTGATTTATATGTTGCACTAACTTCAGCAGTGAAACGTAGGATGGCGTTTCTTTACATGTACAATTTTATCATGAAAGAAACTAATTTTACTTAAAGGAAATTATTTAAAATAATAAAAACTATAGATATTCAATTTTTTTCTTTTATTATAATTTTTTTTTTATATATTTACATCATTATTGCGAATCCAGTGACGTCATACGGTCGTTACACCCTGCGGCGCAACCCCCGGGAAAACTGCAGTCCATAGCAACCAAGCACATCGTTAGTGCTGTTTTTAATTAATGAAGAAATAATTAATATACATACAGTTATATAAAACTATGAATAATATTTGATGATATAAATTCAACACTTCTGCTGGTTTAAATTTCCCAGAACACCAATAGTGTGGTAAAAACTAAAACCGCATACAGAATTTCCAATCATTTCTTGTTATCCCGACATTGAAATACAAAACATATGGCGAGAGAACATTCCAATGCGAATATTCTGGAAGATTTATTCAGTTCGTTTCTAATCTTTGAGGAATAACAAGTGTGCTAATTTAATAGTGGTTGTGTGGAATTTTGTGCTTTTAAAATGGCAGGTGAGTTATTTACTGTTAGATTATTTATTTGATTTGATAGATTGCGTATTGTAAAAATGACAATATCTTTTTTTTAAAGTGAAATCAATTGTTAATTTAATCATTTTAATTGTATAGTAATTTAATTAAATTATAATTTTTACTGCTAAATTAATATAAACGCGTGTTTACTATAAATACAAACGTCTTACTTATTTTAATCTTATCGTTTGCATTTATCTCATAGTACTTTTACTGAGCAACGTTCTTGTGTAAGATGCTGTTAATCCTCTTGTTAGTAAACAGGCGCGGCACACATACCTATGCAAGGTCTTTAAAGGAAATTATAAGAAAAAACTTTGCGGGGTTAAATTACGAAAAACTACTCGTCGTTGAGTGTCGGCCTTATTTTAAATAATTACAGTTTAATGCTATACCTACCTATATTAAGATTGTTAGGCATTTTCTTTGTACAAAATTTTATCATAAGGTAATTGATTTTTAATGTAATCAAAACGAATAGAGACATTTTCAAATTATTAGGTAGTATTTTTTGTTCCTTAGGTCAAACGATTTACAAATAGAAGTTTTGCTTTGCACTTGTTAAATGTCAATATGAATTAAGGAAAATATTATCACGGAGTCATTCCTGTTTACAATATTTAACAAAAATTACCTTAAGCAGTATATTGCAGTAAGACTTTATCATATTTAATTTAGTGTAAATTATCTGCCAATTGACACTGATGTGGCGCAGTGGGCTAGCGTCTAATTGTCTAATACGACGGTCCTGGGATCATTCCCACTCGGAAAATGAATCATTTTTGTTTCCTAACGAAACAAGTGCGGCTATGAATTTCGTCACTCAATAGAGAATTACCCTAAAATTGAACGGGACGTCGGGAATAGAGGTTCCAAAACGAAAATATTTTTTATATATCAAAATTCACATATTAATACTTCCCTGAGCTGGCTATAAAGCTTAATTTCGTAACTAATAGTAGAGCAAGAGATTGGTGCTCCAATTGCTCTAAGATGCCGAGGAATTCTGGTGATAGGTTTACGTAGAGCCAAATTGAAACTTTTCTATTTTTCAATAAGAAGCGTTCATTTATTTCATTGACATTCTTCTTTGACATATTAAAATTAAGTGTTTCATAATATGGTAGGTATAATGAATTGATTTGTGGGGCCCTACCGACGGCTACAAGCCAACATACCGTAGTTGGTCCTCGCCCACTGACCATTTTTGACCCGGATAAAATTACATGTACATTGGATTTTTTTAGTCAAGCTATGCTAACAATTTTCTTGATTTTTTTATTCTCCACATTCAAAGGCTTGTTACTTTTTAACTTGCATTTTTCTTATACTAAATAGGTATAAATTCGGTTATTACGAAGGCATGGGGTGAACGTGTCAGCTAATCGGTGCCATCTGCCTCTTAGGCGTATTTAGTTTGTTCACGCTCAGTTGGACATGGGAGCGGCAATGACCATGATTCGCTACGGTTTGTTCTTCGTCATCGTCATTAGAGTGCTTTGTTTGTCGTTTTGGTTACGCGTTTTAAATTACCTTTTGTGGGAAAGGCTGTTTTGTGGAATTGATATATTTTAGAGTAACCTTGAGATTTAATATGTTTTGGCTATATAATGTATTACTTATTATTCGCTTTATATCTGATGTAGTAGTTATAATTGTGTAATGATTGGTAATGATTTCCTCTAGAAGAAAGAGTGATGTTAGGTTTTTAAAATCCAAAAGATGAAATAGGGAACAGAGGAATGTGTCACTGGAATGCTCATAAGACGAGTATACCCTAAAAGAGCTATTTGTTTTAATTCTGTCATCCAACCAACAAAGTGAACATAAAAATCGTGGTACTAAAATTAAAATTACCTACTAACTCCGTGTAATAATAATTGTTTTATGTTAATATTATTTAATAGTTCAGTGATCTGCAATGATTTCACTAGTCCAGTAACGCGATTTATCTCTTAAAAAATGTAACCGGTTAAAAAATGTAGCCGGTAAATATCCGTCAACGGAGCAATTATGCACGCATCTATATATAAAATATATATAAGTACATATATATAAACAAGGGTTTCAATTGATTAGAAACCAGTATGGAAGCATTAGAATTAATAAATTGCAACTTCTAAACGTAAATGAGAGTAAGCGCTCGGGCCTATCAACTGCATTTCCACCAATAAAGGAACACGGCAAAATTCCTTGAAGTACCGACCGCGTCCCGCATACCCTTTCGCGGTGGTTTCCGAGAAAATTCGTTCAAGATCCGCCATGGACCTGCCAGCATCATCGGACCCCAGTTACTGGTCGCCCACTCGCTCCCATTAAACGTAATTCCGCACCGCAATGATCGAAGATCGCTTGAGCCTTGTCAGTCGCAGCGACGAGATCAATCCGTTCACGCTGCATACGCGCGCGTCTCTATCGTAGTACATACATATTAAATGTACGATAGGTTCTCAATGAAAATTGTGCTGTGAAATTTGTTTTGTTTAGTTTTCTATTACTTTTTGATACGTGCGACGAATTGGGTAAATGCGTGACAGTGCGTTTACACTGCGGCTGGCATTTTCAACAAAAAAAAAACAACATTCTCAAATTTGAATGCGATACTTTGGCAATTTATCATGGTTTTATATTTTAACGAACGTTTATTTACGGTTGTTCAAATGCTTTGACATTTACACGTTTCAGTGTCCCATAAAAAGTGCAAAGCTCTTTGAATTTACTGAATGTCAACATTCAGTGAGGGCTCTGGAAATTGTAGCATTTTAGGCACTCAATAGATTCCGTATTTTCATTCATAGCCAAAAATGTATAATAATAATAATAATAAAAATAATTTATTTCTTCACACAAAGTAAAGTATACAATTAAGTTGTGTATATTTATGTACATAAAAATATTATTTACAATTATGTGAGACTGACGCTTGTACTAAGCTCGGTGCCTGTGTTACTAGTCGCCAGGATCTCACTCGCAGAAATGGATAAAAAGGCTGGTATGCACCGAGATTATAATTACAGAAGGTGATAAACAAGAGACAGTATAATGTGAAATATGCTATTTGCGATAGTTATTCTAAATATAGAATTCTAAATATTGCATATTTGTGTTCTTTATTCTTATCAGTGCAGATAATAGGACAGACGTAAACCATTTGTTTACTCTCCGTTCAGCCTTCTCAATATCTTGCCAAATTTGACGTAGATCCTTGTACCTCTATAATAGCTTCGTAGATTGTTTATTGTAAACGTTGTCAGTACATAATGATAATTATTGTTTTGTTTTAAACTGCAAAGTAACTTTTACTTTTGTATTTAGTTAATAGATTTTTCTATATCTAGATATTAACCATTAATTTCATACAAGGGATTCATTATTTTTACATCCTAAGAAGTTATTACTTGTTTTTAATATAGCAAAGACCTTGAAACCCACTCTGTGATCTACACCCACGAATAGCCACTTTTGATGTATAAATAATGATTTATTTTTCAATGTGTTGGATGTATTCATATTTTTTACATTATATTAAAAATATCATACTTAAATAAATGTTCTAAATATAATAATACTTGCTTTCGTTAATAAAAAGGCCAAGCTCACATTTGAAAGTGAAAATAAAATCATTGTTTAACAAAAACCTTTTTAGAACATAAAAAATGGTTTTTTTTTGTATATTTGTGACCACGTAAGTTTCACTGATTTTGTGGGGCGTCGCCCGCCCACTGCTGTGTACACAACGACTTTCCTCATGTAACTCAACATAATGGTTAATTACAGGTGTAGGACGGCTTTTGTTTTGCTAAATGAATTTTAGGATTTTTTGCTATTTATCTTTCTATACTTAACTTAGATCTCTTTTTGCTATGTCATATTGGACATATATTCTACTTACTACTTTTAGTATAAAGAAACAAGGAACATATTAGTCTCTACTTAATCAGCAAATATGTTCGGTAATTCATTCATATCGCCAGATATAATCGTGTAAATGTTGGTTTTTTTTTACGGAGCAAGTAAAATTTCTGGAGTGGGCATGGCCCATCCGGTTCCCCCCTTCCTACGCCCATGAATTTTATTAGGTGACCAGGTAAATATTAATATGATAATCTCATATACAGCAAATTAGTTAATGAAGTCTGCGATGTTATGAAATGTAACGTCAATGGCATCAACCCGACGGGAATAGATCGTCGCGTAACGCCGTCGCCAGCTGTAGTGTGACCGCGCTATCATCCGGCATCACTAGCGCCGATAACCCTTCGTCTCACTAAAATAACCAGTCTGCTCGAAACCACAGTCGCAAAACGACTGCCACCCAATTAAATTTCCACCGCCATTTATACCCTCGTGAGGGATGTCTTCTGTGCGCACGCGCTCCGCATCCCCAAAATCCGTTTCCTTCTCCCCCGTGCTAGAACGGAAGTACAGTGTCCAACGGCATGTGGAAAGACCTGAGTTGAATTCAACGGATTGGCGGAAATATTTTACAGATTTCAGTTCATATCTAGGTAAGTGTACGTAACTTTGTGACCTGAAATGAGTCAAGAGAGTCTTTTATTATACGGCCTTGTTCTATATCGGTGGCGTGTTACTGGAGCGTTTGGGAAACGATGCGGTAAACAAACTGCGCAATCGCAGCTAATAGACTGTAAATCTTTTGTTCGAATTTCTTGATGGTGTTCTAGTATCGAATTTTAAGCAAATTAGCTGATACATATAGTATAGAGACCGCTGTGGAGTTGGCACTGTGTCTGGCTAAAAACGTGACGATTGTGAGTTCGATTCATATTCAAGGAAATGAATTATTTCATATGTTCGCTCTGGTAAGAACACCATGGCCCTAAGTTCGTCATTCAATATCGATGAAACGCAATGTCTCGGTAATTAGACGGAAAGTGGTGAAGGAGTGTTTTAATATTACGTTCTATCTGCCTGTCCTGCTACATTCGGAATACAGTGACAATACATTACTTATAAGATCTTGCCAAGGACAAAATTGGAATGACAAGTTCACTAAATTTAGAATAATTTTAATGTATTTTTTATAGCACATTATTTAAAGAATCGCAATCTGGTATCTCATAAAATATTATACATATTATTTGTCTTTATTTCTTATAGGCTAAACACCATCGGATACAATTGTCGTCATACATTACAAAATGCTTTTACTCTACATACAAGGCACATGGCCGCCTCTGTAATTCACCACTTAAAGAGTTGAAAACCCATTAATGTATTGAGCACTTATATAAGATGCATTAATTTATTACTTTCACGATTCACAACAATTAAAACCGATGACAAAATGTAGACGTATGTCTTAAAAAAACAATAGTATATGGTAATTTATATGTTAATTTGGGAATTATTATTTAGGATGTTAGAAATTGCAAAGATTTTACCATGCTTTAGTAAAATTAAATGGTAAACCATGACCAATACATAATCATGACTATTGGGGTTTGTTTTAAAAAAATATAGTATAGTAATAATAATCGTAAGTTGTGGGTTCGATTCGCACTTGAGGAAAGTATATATTTAATACTTTCATTTCCTCGCTCTGGTGCGGCTCTGAGTTCCGCCACTCAACACGAAATACCTCAAGAATTCAGCGGAAAGTGGGGAACCGAAGTGTCTTAACCGGTACGGAGTGCCTGATCATTGGATTCTCAGGAATGCTGCTATGTGTGTAGCTAATGAAAAAAAATTTGTTATTTACAAAATGAACTCCTATACTTTCTTATTAACTATTTAATATATTATTATTAATTAAATTATACAGTGTGACAATTGATGCATTGTCTAATGAAATAACGTACGATGTATGTAGTAGTGTCAACTTGCAGATAACCTTGCGGTTAGCGTTCGCGCCGCGGACAGTTCAATTTAACGACACTTTATATATTTGCCTAAATTTAAGAGTAGGGGCCAGTCGTAGCGTAGGGGCACAAGCGTGGGGTGTGAAGATAAATGCGACAATTGTGGGTTCGATTCCAACTCGAGGAAATTAAATATTAATATTTTCATTTGTTGGCCCTGGTGTTAAGGGGGAGCGCGACGTTGAGTTTTGTTTAGCGTGGAAATTGTGAAGCGGAGCGTCCTAACACTGCTTCCTCTACCCTGCTAAATGCGGGATAGAGCGTGAAGCTAAAAAAATAAAGACGAAAAGCGTTATACATATGTATATACAATTATACGTAGGTACTTTTTACAGCCTATCGTTCAGGCTATGTACTATATGACTAATATTTAAAAGTACATTGGCATGAAATGATTGGTTTTTTTTTGCACAAATTCCAAAAAAAAACTCCTTTGTTCTAAAGGCTAGATATTTTTTTGGGTTCCTCTCCATGCACGCATTTCTCATTGACAATAATCTGGAATAGGATCTGTATTATTTGCTTGTAAACAATCTTCTTTTCATTCTGTGAAACACAAGTCTTATTACAAGGACTAAGATTTTTTTTTTAAATATTTCAACTGTAAATATTATATTTTCCATTAAAAAAAATCATATTGTATTCAGTTTCTCGCAAATATGCTTCTAAGGAAATATATTATATTTAATTTCAAGTTTCTAAATGCAATCCCACTGCCTCGTTACTTTGCTATTCATACATAAACAGGCGCTCTGTCATTATTCTTGCCTCCATAAAGAGTCTTGTAATAACGACCTGATTTTGATTGTATGATATTATATATCACATTTTATTTAAAATTTCTATGAATAATCAAAGTCTATGGAACCCTGCACCCTGTACTTCTGAGTGTAACTTAAGTTGGTAATTTATTAGCAGAAATAAATATGAAGATATACAGGATAGAAGCATTATTTTCCTTTGTTGTAGGTATATATTTCCCAAAAGCTTCATCGAAAGTTTTAATTTATTTCGATTCGCACTAGCAGAGGTGACCATTCGATACACAGTAAACATACTAATTCTATAGTCGAAGCCTGAGAGAGCAAGCGAGACAAATTCCGCAAAGTACGCGTCATCCTATGACGCCTCTTCATTATCAAGACGGCGTCAGCGTCCATTGATTGCTATACCTTTAAGCATAAAAAGCGATAGGATGTAATGTCTATATGCAAATTCATATGATTAGTAAGAAAATTATGTTACAAAGCTTATATTATTACATTAATAGAAAAGTTCATATAGTTTCATGGTATATTTTAAGAATTAACTTGTGTGAGATAGATTGTTTTATAAAAAATGTAAAGGTCAATAGCCTTACAATTTGCACACACAGATAAAAAAGATAACACGATAAATGCCTAAATTAGCGCTTTCACTCTATATAAAACAGGAATACCAAATGTTTATGTGAACAATGTGTTAGGCCGTGCGCGATTTTTGCGATCTGCGCCCGAGGTGAATCAGTACTGCATTAGTCCATAAGACAGTCGCTCGCGCCTTTAGTTTGGGTGTTATTTCTTGTATAAGTTTAACAATTTTTCAACTTTTTTATTGAATTTTGTGACAGATATCGGTTTTTCTTAAGTAGTGTTCTTTTTTTTTTAAAAAAAAACGGTTATTCTGAAAGTGGTGCATAATGTCTAAAGCTCATTATTCGGTCAACGATGATGTTTATGGTAAAATATTAAAAACGCATACCAATTTAAAACCACAAACGGATTACGCCGATGTCTACGAAGCCGTTGAGGGGCTAGGTATTTGTTTTTTAATTATCTTAATTTTAACATCACAAAGAATAGTTAAACCAACATTTAACTATCTCGTTTATCTCTTAGCCTAATTTCAAGTTTCGTAAGAATAGAATGAAGTCTTTGATAGTTTTAATTGCAGAGACTATAAAGTTTTAAGTCGGCGACAACTGAGAGATCTCTGTGGTATTTCATGAATAACTCGGTTCTCTGCGAGTTGACTGATAACGCCATACACCTTGAGCGCCTTACAACTCTGAATTTATTACGTTTGTATTTAGTTGGTAACTGTTTTAAAGGATATTTTGAGGTCGTTGAACTCATCCGAAATAAAACTTGTTTTTGGTAAACACGGCATCAAGGCCGGCTAAAATCATGAAAGTATTCAAATTTAGTATTATTGCATCTATTTGGATTGAGTTCTGCCACTCAACACGCAATGCCTCCAGAATTCGGCAGAAAGTGGGGAACGGAGTGACTTAACACTAGGTTCCCTCTGTCTATCCTGGTGTGTGCGGGATACAGCGTGAAGGTGATTCAATCTATTTGGGAATGGTTCATAAGATTGATAAAATAAAAGAAAACTCCATTTTATTTCATAAAACAGAACACAAATATTTTTTCATACGACCAATGTGTTCATTGAAAATACCATAAGACATTTTAAATTGTTTTAACTAACAAGTTGAAACAATTTGAAATGTTTGCGTTAATTATGAGTAATAGCGACCTCCAGTATTATAGTCAATTAGAGGATACTCGATTTATTTTACTTATGTGACATCACTAGTTAAATGGTCCATGTTTACTACTTTGTGACTTGCGTAAATTACTTTCAGGACAAGTTTCTTAATATTGTCAATCAACGCAATTAAGTTTAATAATTTCTAGTTTAATATAATCTTTGGCAACCTGACATTTTAAATAAATTAATGGAATTAAGTTATAAATTTCAATCTCTCTCTCTCTCTCTCTCTCTTAAAGTAGTGTATTATCAGCACTGGGTTTTGTTGGATCATTATAGGGTAAACTATAAGTTATTTTAATCATAATACCTAATTGTCATCCTTATCAATTTCAGACGCCCTACTCGCAGATCTTCAGAACTCGATCAATCCTGGTCGAGTAAACAGTCCTGGCGCCAGGACTAATTCACCAGGGGCAAGGACACATTCTCCTGGAAGAACAGCGTCTCCACTAGGGCGTGGAGGCTCACCAGGTCGCTTGAGTTCGCCCGGAGGCAGCCTCAGCTCTCCCACGTCAACCGGATACGGTTCAATTAATGGCTCAAGAAATATTGGTTCAGATTACGCAAAACCTGCTTCGGTAAGTATAATAACGGTGTATTATATATATTACGAAGATATTTGTTCTCAGTTTTGTTGGTCTCTTTCGGAAGTTGAAAGGAAAATGTGTTCTTGATATCGACAGTACGATTTTTTAGTTGCTTATTTTATCATTATTTTCTATTTTGTAGAAAAATTAATGAGTGTTTTATTAATAGATATATTTCTAACCAGCATTTCTTACATATTACTTTTAAAGTATTGAAAAATTATAAGGTATAAATAAATAATAGTTTAAATATGTCAAATAATAAATACTTTCATTATTTTAAAAATTTTCGTTAAGGTAAACTTTAATTTTCAAGTAAAATTTCAAGTTTGCCTATGGTTTAAGAATTTAAAAAGAATATGGTTATTTTTCGCATATTTATAATTGGAAGTTCAACTTAGATGGCGCCTAAATAATCATATAATTTTGCTAAACAAGTTGATATGAAATGATAACCGACTGTAGGTTAAAAACATACTTCGATCAGGTCATTAATAAGATAATAAATGTATAATAACAAGCTGTATTTACTTATAAGTTATTAAGATTATCAGGAATGATATCATACGTATTGAATATAGTCAACGGTGCGTGTAATATGTCTACGAGGTCTTTCATAAGTTGTCCACATTTGTTAACATAAAATCCATATAGTCATATATTAAATATGTATAATATATTAACCTAATGTTCTAAATAAGACTAAGATGGCCTTTTTCATTTGAGATGTTGTGTTTAAAAATGTAATGAACCTTATAAAAATGTCCTTATAAAACCATGCATATTGGTAGTCGTTGTTTTCCTAATAAAAAATGTTATCATATAAATTTTCAGTCCGAACTGCATGGAAAATAACTAATTAATTAATATTTTAGGTAATATATTCATGTATAATTTTCAATTATTTATTTTAAACCATGATGTGTCTTCAAAATAAACACATATTATTTAAAAGAACGATTAATCACAAACTTATTGTATGTACCTACTGTTTGACAAAGTTAGTCATTCTTTTCATAGACAATGTTTTTTATATTTATATTTGAATTTTGTATAAAACTCATAAATATTGGTCTCTTTGTCTTTTAGACGTAACGTAGGAATACCTGTTTTTTCCCCTCTCGTACGAATTTCGTCAAGTACTCTCCCTAGCCTACGTGCATATTTTCAATTTCAAATTAAGTCCTGTAATTTCGTTGTGTGTGGTCTTTCACTCATCAACTTTAGGAATTTACGATAAGTTAAGGAATATATAGAGAATGACACCAAGTAGGGCATTGTCGAATATTGCTTACTTTATATTCATTTAAATATGTTTTTGTATTTTATGTTACAAGCAATATAAAATATTTCTACTCTAGATTTAGACACGATGGGCTTCGAGCAATTTTTTTCATTAGGTCGGCGTCGATAAAATTTATGTTCTTTAAAAATAACCATCTCCCTTTAGGCGGAGCTTCGAAGAATTCCAAAGCGATGCAATCACTGATATTAAATTCTAAGTATTAAAATGCATAGATGATTGTATAGATAGTCTGACCCTTTTCAACTTTAACTTCTAGGCTCGGTTATAATTTTATATCAAAGTTTAAAATGTTAGTAAAATATGAATAAAATTATAAATTAACCGAATTAAATTGCAATATTGATAATCTTTAAGATGGATTTACAATTTTTTATTACATACATATTGCGAGATATATGGGAGAAAACCTTGAGAATTGGTAGACCAAGCAAACGCAAGCACTCCGTGTTAAAGAATGTTAAACAGATGCTATTTTATTTGTTCTATTTATTGAATACTGTATTAAACATTCACATAACATACCTAGAGTACTTACTTATGTACCTACATATATATGATTGCTTATAGCGTAAGTAATAATCGCTAAGTACAATGAATTAGTTAGTCTGTTTATTTGATAAATAAATATAAACATCTAATTAAACACTTTTACTAAGGATGTCCTAGTAAAAATATCTGAACCGGTCCCTAGGTAAAGTATCAAAAGTGAAAAATTTAAAATTTCCTTTACTGCCTAATTTCCTTTTGAATTCATAGTAAGGGTAATTTTAGATGATATATACGTTTACACAATGCATAAATAACTATTTTTCTAAATGCGACTTTTCACTTTCTACAATGACGTAAAGCCCTGTCCCCCTGCCCCTGCACATAATATATTTTCTAATATTTTGTAGATTAACAGTGAAAAACCGATGGGCTTCTTTGTTGCTTGTATAATTATCAGAAATGGCATTGTAAATAATTTATACCCAGGGACTAGAGTTTTCATAAGAGATGCCACCTAGTGTGGCAAAATGGTATTAGCTAACACGAGTTCAGCTTCAGGAAGTTCTAATAAACGACCTGGAGTTCTGCCAACGATAGACTCATCATTTTAACCTAGATGTCGCTTTACATATGAATGACGATTGCTTCATACACTTTTATAAACGGTGTTGCCTTATAATAAATTCAAAAATATACTAGGCTAGGTTGCGAAAAAGAAACAATATTTTGTTTTTTTTATATTCACATATTTATGATATTTTTGGAGTAACGGTGAAAATTTATTTTCAACCCAATAGACATTACCATTTTTGTGAATCCTCAAAACTTTAATTACTAATAAGTATGCTAGAAACTATACATATCTAATAATGAATGCAATATACATTGTTATTTAAAGTAACCGTAAGCGCATATATTAATATTAGAAGAATTTCATACAAAATATTTATAGTTTAAATTAAAAGATATCAAAAAGATAACAATATTAAAAATACTATTATTGCCCACAGCCTACATACCAAAACACAACAACGGTGCACGAAAAAATAACACCTTCAAAATATACCAGTTACGGTCATTCCCCTGCATATATAAGCCAGTCATCAAGCTACACTGCTCAGTCCCCTGGCTACACGAGTCAGTCCCCTGGCTATACAAGTCAGTCCACTGGCTACGGAAGAACCACAGGGCGAGGAAACCTATCAGAATTAGATACCCTATTAGATGACCTTAGCAATGCAAGATATGGAAATTATGCTGAGAAGACATCGACGTATAATGAAAGGACAGGTAAGCTAATACTCTACTAATTTTCACTGTATTATCAGTTGAGATTGTTTATCGCAAGTGAATTATAAACGAAACAAAAACCCGACTGTACGAATTAAATTAATGTATCCATTAACACTCGCACCATCAAGAGAAATTCAACGATGCGACGTATGAATTTTCAAAATCGATACACTGATTTAAGAGTTATAATGGAACTGACACATACATACATACGCGCTAAAAACTACACTTTTTTATGGTTTTCCCGCAGTCGAGTAAAATATTATGTTTTCGCGGCCTGGTCAAATAATGTGCGATGTTGAGTTCTGCCGTCTAACTCGAAATATCTTTGAGATGAACGGAAGCAGAAAAATGTCTTAAAAGGAAGCTATCACTGATATATAATTCAATTTATTTAGTGTCGCTTTTCACATTATTGAAAATTTCATTTACTTTAATATTCTGTGTTATTTATTACTTTGTATTTAATAAGCAATACGTATTTGTGATAGATATGTCTAGTGTCTGTTTAATAGAGATCGACTTTCAAAAATGTATCGAGTAACTGATGTTCGACGATAATAAATACCTCAATTATAACGTCATACCTGCCCCATTAAGCATATAAAAGCAATTTAGAATTATTCAGGTCATAATCCCATTAAATTGCACTCGGGCTATAACATATTATTTTATCGTTTAACAGTCCAAAAGTGTTCCAAAAGCCGAATAGTCTCAGATAAAATGGTTGTTCTTTTCATTTCGGTTTTATAATACGTATGTATTAAAAATTCCAAACTTTCATATTTATACAACTATTAGCAGATTATTCTATATTTAAAATATTGTTTCGTCTCTTTCTTTTACAATAAAAATACTCTGCGATCCAATACTATTCTACTACTCTCTTCAAAATAAATATTATAATAATGGCAACGGAGTGTCTTAACACAAGGTTCCCTCTGACCATCCCGCTGTGTGCGAGATAGCGTGGACCCAGAACTTTGTACGACGTCGTTGGGCAGTGGTTGTGTGACTATAAACGTAGTGGTCGTGGACTTGATCCTCACTAGAAGAAAATACTGTCGATCATATGCAATTTTTTTTTTAAATTAAATTCACAATTATATTTTATTTCCTCAATTGGAGATCGAACCTACAACCAGTCGCGTTTACAATCACACTTTATGCCTCGATGGTAGAATAGTATCTAATTATTAATTCAAAGACGGTACACATGTCTTGATTCCCACCATTATTCGTTTAATAATGTATGTGTGGTATGTTATGACATTTGGTGTGTTGAAAATGTTATTTGAAGTTTTTTTTATCTTCAGGCATCTTTCGTCGACCTGTCATACGTCACTTCGTTCTCTTTTCAAAGCTGTACTGAAATAGAGTTTAAATTGTTTAGATTTTGAACTAATGGACGTATTCATCTATGAAGTGTTTGTAAACAGGTTTTAATTTTCTTGAATATAACTATAGGTAAATCTTAACTTGTCGAAGAGTCGTTAAACTAACTACTTATTTATATTTTTATTAACCGACTTCTGTAAGAAAAGGAGGTTATCAATTAGAAGATCACATGTCTTAAATTTGCATTAGGTATGTGCGCGACAAATATACGAATAACTCAATGTCACGCCAACCGATTTTGATGATTCTTTTTTTATTTGAAAGGATACACTTCAAGGATAATTTGGTGAAAGTATGGTTAGGTTCTGGTTATGGAATCCGTTTAAAATTATGACAGTTAGTTTTTTTTTGGTAAAAAATTGATTATACTGTAATAGTTAGAAGCAAAAACTTTTTAAATATATGTCAGAAGTGTGATTCCTGATCGTTGCATTTCTTTTCCACCAACCTCAAAGAGGATGTTCTCATTTTCAACCAACTGCAAAAACGGAGATTCCCAATTCGTCCGAATACTTTTGATGTTTGTATGTTCTTGTAAATTTACCAAAATGTTACTTTGCGCAAAAATAATACCTAATTAAATGAAATTTTACATGGGACAACCACAACCACTCGTTCACAACCACTACCACCACCATCACCACTCGAGAAGTATCATTTTAAGATCTACCCATCACTTAAAATCGTAAAATAAATACTTTTCGGTACTTACGGTTTTCCTTTTTGTTAAAAAGGAAAGCCGACTTCTTACTACGAACTAAAAAGTGAAAAACAATTTTACAAATATTTTATAATTTTGAAGTCGGTGTCAAATTAATGCTACAACAACCTTACTACAATATTTAATTACTAAGCCTGTTTGTTTGACTTGGCACCGAGTTAAAAATTATAAAATCTTTGTAAAATTAATTTTCACTTTTTAGTTCGTTGTTAGAAATCGGTTTTCCTTTTTGTTAAAAATTAATTTATATAATAGTATTTGCTAAGAAATAATAAAAATAATCGATTAACTGACACATTTGTGTTACGAATTAAAAGCAAAGTAATTACTAAAAGTAGTATATTTAATAAGTGAAGTTTAAAAAAATTGAAATTTATAAAACATATACTTATTGGGATTCAGCGTGGAGCTAAAATACGTTTAGAAAATGTAATTTATTAGTCTACAAATCTTATATTATGGACACTATAAGTACTTCTGGCACAAGTCTGACCGCGTTTCAATGTAATATGACATTGAGGCGGTGAAAGCTGTCTCATCGAGCTTGTCGTGAAAAATCATTCTCTAGATCATTTTCTTAACATGAAAATTAAAAATATTTTAAAGATAATAAATAAACAATGTTTATTGAGACCTTCGTGGCACAGGTGTGCGACTGTAAACACGATGCTTGTATGTTCGATTCCCAACCGGGAGAATGAACCATTTTATATTTTTATATTAAAAAAATCAAGGCATATAATTATAGCAAATATACGATCAGTATTTCACAGCAGTGACGCAGGATCCATACATCAATTAGATATAGACTGCAGTTTTTACAAGCGAGCTCTATTTATAAAGCGAGTCTCTGATTAGCCATCGCATCGTTACTGACATCACCGCTAAATCGCTTGTTCGATACGCTTCTTGTGTTCATGCGGTTTTGTTTACAATGACATAAATATGAACTAACATTTTTAAAATCATAACATTTTTAATTCGATAGGTTCGATTTCCATCCGAGGAAATTGAATATTTAATATTTTTCATCGTTCGCTCTGGTGTTGAGGCAAAGCGCAGCGTTGAGTTCCTCCACTGAATTAGCAACGCCTCCAGAATTCAGCGGAAAATGGGGAGCGGCCTGTCTTAACAATAGGCTTCTTCTGCTTACCCTACTACATTCTGTATAAGCGTACTAGTACCACAGATAGCATTAATTTATTTATTCTTTATTTTATTTATTTATTGATCCACCAACATTTGTTTTCATCAATACATACAAAAAAGATACATAGTACATGGAACTAAGACTAATTGTAACAAACACTTACAGGTAGATACATCTTGCTATATTAGACCGAAAATAAACTCCTAAGCGTAGAAAACAACACAAAAAGAAAAAGAAAATTTTATTAATCTACAATGACTGCTTTTACTAATATTAAATTGACAAAACATTAATGACAGTTAAGCGCTAAGTAACGTTTATTTGTACGGATTAATCAATATCAATAAGCAATATAAATATGACCATGTAAAATTAAATTTAGTTTTGTTATCCATACCCATATTATAAATTCGAAAGTAACTCTGTCTGTCTGTCTGTCTTTTAAGCAATCAGGGCCAAACCGCTAATTTAATTGTGATAAATTACTCATATAGAGATACTTGAGGGCCTCGGGATGAACATAGAATACTTTTTTTTCTCATATTTGTAATATTTTCAATATATACCAATATATTAAAATACTTATTAATTTGGCATGCAATTTATTCCGCCATGTTTATAACAACCGCTGTTGCTAAGCAACGATTTGAAAAGTTTGTTGTTAGAAAACGTCACCCAAAATAAGTTTGCTTAACGCATACATGGCGCGCGCCGACTCAACCTTATGAGACACAAATACAATATTCTCCAAAAATATTGTCCCTTAAATATTGTTTAAAAAAGTCCGCGTTGATATATACTATAGATATAGATTTGTATACATTAACAAAAAATAGATGATTTCTATAATTTGATATTCATCCTTATGAAAATAAATATAATAGTCACTTTTAGCATTTCATCTAGATGGAAATTATACGTAAGATGGTTTACTGTATAACAATTTAATAAATAATTAAGGAGATGTCAGTGATTCGGAATGACCTAGCCTACGAGTGGTAGGTATAGTATGACCGACGCGAACGGGCATATGACTTTGATGGTTTTGTAAATTTTTATATATTTTCGAATTACTGTTAATTTTTATTTAATTATTTGCTGCTTATTACTACTACTACTTATTAATTTATCTCAGTTCGGTTATCTATACCGATGTTATACACTTAAAATATCGTAATTTTAATCATTTGGGATTTTATTTAATATTGTTCGCAAAAATTATTAATTATTTAATATAGAAAAATGTTTAGTACGCGCGCACGGCAAACTTTAGGTACTTTTTCTAATATTAAGAATTTCCTTTAGTTACTTTTACTTCTTTTGTTTGTTCATTTCGGTTACTCAGATATTTTATCTAATAATAAATCTCCACTTATTATTCTTTTTTAACTTATTTTAATTATTTAGGCTTATATTTTCTTACAAATTCTATTGAAAACCGAAAATAATTTCATAAATATATTTAATAAATAATCGTATAGTTCAAGCGGGCGTAGCCGCGTCCGGGCCCACTAGTAGTTTATATAAGAATCATTATTTAGTTCTCCACTTATAAGATAACATCGTAGAAGCGGCAATCTGCCTAATGGAAACAATTACCCACTATAATAGCATAATGTCGTCGGTACTAATTTAAAACGTCCTTCCTCAGATCAAAGTAAACAGGTGCTCTAGTTCACAACAATACAACGTATTTGAAGTGAAATGTAGGTCACAAATCGATATACTCTAGTGGTAGTATTCACTATAGAATAAATAATTTAAACATGAAGGATCAAATGTGTATAAGAATTGTTTTTGTCAAAGATGGATATTCGAGAACCAATGGCGCGACAAGCCCAGCTTCCACCAGGCCGACTGTGGACTCACTCCTTGATCAACTCAGCACCGATCTTCCAAATGGGTGAGTTTGTAATTAATCTTATAAAAGACATGTGCAAGAATTTTCAATTAGATAATTAAAACGCAAAAATGTATTTAAGGGTGGAAACTAAAATTCAATTATACAATTAAGTCGTAGATTTTATTAAATTGTTTCTGACGGAACAATTTCCATTAAGAAATTAATTTAAAATGTATGTAGGTACATATTATTATGAGTCTTGGCGCAGGGGCACCAGCGTGTGACTGTAAACGCGACAGGTTATGGGTTCGATTCCTATTCGAGGAAATGAAATATTTAATATAAAATAGCGGCACGTCGCTGCTTTTTTTTTTCTTATTTTAAAAATTGCTTTGATAAGTGCAGCAAGTAATAATTAAAAGTATGCACAATAATTAGCGATTTTATGAAGTAGTACACACGTGGACGCGACATAACTACATTTAATATTTCAATAAATATTTTGAAAGCAAACAGACAACGGATGCCAATGTTTTTGTACGAATATTAATTTTACTTAATGTGCTCGTTTCCTCTCATACACGTCGTATGCCAGGAAAGACAAATAAAATATAAACAGTCAAGCAAAGCAATAAATATTAGATATCATTTAGGTATATTAATAATTATATTATATTCTACAATAATTAGCTATAATAAATATAGTTCTGAATTCGTATCCTATTAGGAGTATAGTTCAATATATAATCGTTCTCGTTAAACTTAAAACGGTGTTGGGTTTCACCACACACTATAGCTGGGAACGATAGATGGGTACCTATCAAAATCAAATGAAGATCCTACTAATCGAAAAGATGATAATATGATAAAAAAAACAAAAAGTTAATAAAGTGTTTCAGGTTTTAGATTTCTGGTTCGACTTGAAAAAATAATCTTGTCATCCATTGAAATCATCCAAATCCATTTATCGAGGAATGCTAGAGGCATCACGGTAATTGTTCCTATGAAACCCGTTGTACTTGCGTTCAGAGATACCTAAGACACTTACAATGTTTATTGTCATACACAATTCGTTATTCTCATTTGACTCCGAGGGTAAACACGCAGGTAAAATATTCATAAAATTGATCATCACGGTATATTTGACCCGAATAACTAATTTACAGTAATATATAGTATAGTATATAGTAGATATTTGATTTTTACTTTGGTATATTTTTTTTATAAAAAACCTTTTGAACGTAAACGCGATGGTTGCGAGTTCGATCATTACTTGAAGGAATGGTTGTATTTAATTTATTTTCATTTTCCTGCACTGAAAGATAAATCGCGGCGTTGTGTTGCGCGACTCAATAGGCAATATCTCGAAAATTTGCGGGGAACGGATAGGGTGAACACTAAGTTCCCTCAGCGTACCCTGCTATGCGGAAAAAACATGAAGATATATATTTTTTAATATGAATTACACACCAATTACAAATATTGACTATAAATATTTCTTTTTATTATTTTGAACCTGCGACCGTTTATTCAAGTGTTTAACATTATGGCCATAGGGTGTGTTGGCGCGTGCTCAGAGCCGTGTGGAAACGTATTTTCGTGTCAGGTCTAGAAATAGAGAAGTACGTCACGCTTAATGTAACAATCGCCAGACGATGGTCAACCGTTTTCAAGAACTAGGATAATATTGAAGGTCCATTGTGTATTGAGTGGATAAAATAACATAATACAAATTCAATCAAATATTTCAATTTTGTTATGAAAATATAATTTATGGATAAATTGTTATAATTTATTTATTCTTGTTTATTATAATTTATAAAGTGTTATAATTTATAGTAAAGTAAGCTTTCTTTTTTATCCAAAAAAAAACGCACATAAATTAAAAAGAAAATGTAACTTTAACACTTTTTGATTTTCATAAACATTTTAATTTTAAACTTTTAACATAAAGTATATATATTTTTTCAGTCAAAAATCATAGGTTTCTTTTCCAAATTAACATGTAACCCAATACAACATTTATATAAATAGTATAGTGGTAGTTAATATAGAAATAAAGATTGTTTTATTATATTTTCCTTATTTTTATGAGTATTATAAATAAAGGGCCTCGAATATTATTTGGCACGGACATCGATTTACAATTTCCGCCTGCTTGAAATGAAGTCGATAACTAATAAAATTGCTTGCCGTTGCCTTCTAAATCTGCGCGTATTCGAAGTTCATTGACTTTTTCTCATTGTTGGTATTATCAGGGCATATTTATANTAAACATTTTAATTAATTATAATTTTAAACTTTTAACATAAAGTATATATATTTTTTCAGTCAAAAATCATAGGTTTCTTTTCCAAATTAACGTGTAACCCAATACAACATTTATATAAATAGTATAGTGGTAGTTAATATAGAAATAAAGATTGTTTTATTATATTTTCCTTGTTTTTATGAGTATTATAAATAAAGGGCCTCGAATATTATTTGGCACGGACATCGATTTACAATTTCCGCCTGCTTGAAATGAAGTCGATAACTAATAAAATTGCTTGCCGTTGCCTTCTAAATCTGCGCGTATTCGAAGTTCATTGACTTTTTCTCATTGTTGGTATTATCAGGGCATATTTATATATTTATATATTTGTTCTTCAATACGCAAAGCCAAAATTCTGTGGAAAACGCGGAACGGAGTGTCTTATCACTAGGTCTGCCTCTCCTTATCCTGCTGTGTGCGGGATACAGCGTGAAGCTGTGAATTAAAGGACAGACTGCATAATGTTAACAGGCTTTACTTCCCAAACAATATAAAAATAAATAAAAATGAATATGATTTCGTTTTTTCCTAGACCAATGACCAGTGACACTGATGAAATAGTCTTCGCGCATATATCACATTTGTTTCTTTAAAGGTAATTCGCGTTTAGCTTTTTAGTAAAAGTCTTAATTTGAACTAGATGTAAAATTATTATAGTTATCATGTCCCAGTTGTTACATAAAGAGTAGCATTAACTTCGGTTCGCAATGTCTTTAAGATGAGCTGATTGGAAAACTTATTACTCCTTCCTATCATACAAAAACCCCTTAATATAGATAAGGTGACGTTATCTAAATTATCATCTGGGTGTAACGGCTATTTGTAATTGTATATTATTCTTAATTGTTATTTGCAATAATCGATCTTGGCATCATAGACTCCTGCGCACGGCTCTACATAATTAGTATTATTAGTATACCTCCTACACCTGGCCCAAAAGTTTCCAAAAGATTTATTATAGGAACACGCCATTAAAACAAATTTGTTTTTGTTGTATTTATGAATTGTGTATGGAGAGATGAGATACTACCGATATTATTAGTATGAGAATAAATCACGGCTGGGTGTGTCTGCCTGTCCAAATGTCGACGCGGTGTTATGCCAAATTGTTTGGTCCGTAAACTTGACTTATATAGCCTAATAATATAGAAACTAATAAGTGAATATGTTGAATTGCTATAGGGTACTGTTTATACCAATATTACCGAATATTTGACGTACTAAACTCTCCAAAAAACAATTTTATAGTATTTGTACAATCATCATCATTTTGTTCCGAGTCAGGCCGGGCTTTGCCACGGTCTGCGGGGCTTGTCCATGCTTCGACCATGATCTTTTTCGCACATTCTTCTTTTCGACCATCACAAATGGAAACACGTTGCATTAGGTTTCTCTCAATGAGATCATGTGGTACCCAAATGTCAAGTTTCTTCTTGTACGCAGACTTTCGTAAATGACGTAAAACTATTTTATGATCAACATCCACTTCTTAAGCAATGTCGTAGCCACTGATATGTCGATCTTGCTCCACTTTTTGAAAGATGGCATTGATTTGAGGTAATCCTATTGATACCGCATTAGGTCTTTAAACCGCACAAATTTTATTCGCGGTATTCGTCGCAGTTATACCTTTTTTGTAATAAAACTTTTTAAATGTACCGAATTTCTTCGTCACATACGTTCTTGAAAAACAATTGAAAAATGGCTGAAACCAGTTTTTTTTATTCATTGCATCTTCAGAAACCCAGTCAGTTACATTTAGTACAGCCAAAGAGGTTTGATTACTAATAATACATTCAAAATAAGAAAATAGTTAAACCCCGACCTATTATATCTAATGCTAACATTATAATCACCAGTCGAGCATCCGTATCGCCGGTACCACCGCCTTCATCAGGCACTTTACCCCGCCCCGGCACTAAACAAGTGACGGTCACAGTACAAGAGACTGTGGTGGAACCGGCCCAGCCCCCACCACCGCCACCGCCAGTACAGACGGTGACCACTGTGAAACACCATGCTTCTAGTGCCACGAAGGAATTGGATGAGCTTATGGCGTCTTTGTCAGATTTTAAGGTAAGTGTTATGAAAGAGACTGTTGTTAGCATTTGTCTACAAGTGAGCTTTTAGGTAAGACTTTTAAAATCATTCAATACCAGCCGTGGTGCAGGGGCGTGCAAGCGTGTGACTGACTGTAAATGCGGCTGGTTGTGGGTTCGATTCCCACTCGTGAAAATTAAATAATTAATATTTTGATTTTCTTCACTCTGGTACGAGGTAAAGCGCGACGTTGAGTTGCGCCCACTCCACACGCAATTTTTCTGGAATTCTGCGGATAGTGTGGAACGGAGTATCTTAAAAGAACACTATCTTTAAACACTACATCCAAGTGATATATCTGATCGTAAGCACTGTTTTGATTTCCTGGCTCTAGCTAGATAGCAAGATAACACGCAATGTCTCGAAAATTTAGCAAAAGTTGTGGAACGCAGTACTTCTTTTGATAGTTCTTTCTGTCTTTTCATCAAAGTACCGGCATTGCCGAAGGTGAAAAATTAGCTTGGTGCTTATATCATCTATATATATAAAAGGACTCGTCCTCACTGACTGAGGTAAAACGCACGCACAGCCGAAACCGCTGTGGGTATAAACGTGAAATTTGGACAGATGTTTACTTTCGTAATCTGAACATCCGAACAGAAGGGATTTTGAAAAATTTTAACCCTAAAGGGGTGAAATAGGAGTTGAAAGTTTGTATGGAAAAAAAAATATTGGCACTTATTTTTATAAAATTGTAAATTCAGACTCTTAAATATATTTAATTGAACACGTGTTTCACGGTTTTTTAGAATTTACCCCCTAAGGGTGCCAATAAGGGGTTGTAAGTTTGTGTGGAAAAATCTTTAAATCGCCACCGATTTTTATAAAAATTGAAACTTGAACTCTTAAGAATATTTCTTTGAACACATGTTTCATGGTTTATTAGAATTCACCCCTAAGGGTGCAAATAAGCAGGCGTAGCGCGTGCGCTACTTCATAATAAAGTAATACATTAAAATTATTAAAATAAATAGTGCGTAAATGAATATATATTTTAAAAGTGTTTTGTGTTTGCCAATAATAGATGTAGATAAATATAGCATACTTTTTCTGCTTCTTTGCTTGACATACTTTACTTCATACTTCTTATAGTGTAATAGAGCTATTGTAATACAATTGAAATCAATCATTTTTCATTTTTTTATTACTTTACATGTTATATTAAAGATAGTTTGATTGGATTGGAACAAATATACTTCTTTATCCAACTTTTTTAAAACATACCGAAATTTTTGATTATTTAACTTTTTGCAATACACATTAATTATTTATAATTTGCTGTATACACATAATTGAATGCAAGCAAAAATACGTAAGCCAAGTTTATTAAATGTTGTGTGCAATTATTAGAAAATCTTGGATTTTGAGAACAGTGCCAGCTGCCAGAAAGACACTTGACCTGGTATCAAGAGCGTATTCGACTAAAACATTGTGAACTGTGCTCTATACCTTAACCCAGATTTCATTCATCGGCTGTTATCAAATTATACAAAATCAATTTGTGGCGGCGGTACTTTTCGTATACAATATAATATGAGTCATCCAAGTAAGGTCCAATATAGGGCGGCAGCTGTCATGGCCACCTCGGCACACTGCACTACACTTTTCCGATTATTATAATATTTACTAGTCGCCTTTCTTGGTCCACGGCTATTTCCAGCTGCGCGAGTTTCTGTAGCTCCAGCGCGCGTCCGTCCTCCTCGCACGCGCCGCAAAGCTCGCGGCTAAAGATAGTCCCAGTGTTACATCACAGGCGTAGTGGGGCCGCGAGCTTATAATATTAGAGTACATAGACACAGATTTCACTCCGCATTCACTCCAACCCGCTCTGTCCGATCGGTTACGTTCTGTACGTTGCCATAACTGAAAAAAAATTACTTAGACTTCATCTAAACTTCATGTTTTGATAGATTTCTTACATTTGAATAGATAAAGAAATTGATCGATTTCCATCTGTTGGTCAGGTAACTGGAGCAGCAACGGTTCCACCGGAAAGCGGAACGCACGTGTATAGGGAGAAGCGCGCCTGGCAGGAACAGTACCGCAGCAACCCGCGGCAACCTGAATCTGCCTCTCTGGAACATATGCTCGGATCCCTTCGAGCAGACATGAGCCGCCAAGGAGTACAAACACCCCAGAAGGGATGCTGCAACGCGTGTGAAAAACCCATCGTCGGACAGGTGGATATGGACCTATGAAGACAGATTAAGAGAGTTGAAACTTAGAATATACTACAAATCAAATTGTTTACCGCAGGTCATCACAGCGCTGGGCCGCACATGGCACCCTGAGCACTTCACATGCGCCCATTGCAACCAAGAACTTGGAACTAGGAACTTCTTTGAACGTGATGGGAGGCCGTACTGTGAACCGGACTACCACAACCTGTTCTCCCCGAGATGCGCCTACTGCAATGGACCAATCCTCGATGTTAGTGTTGTATCTATGTAACCGAGTAAAAAAAAATTACGTGTCGTATAATTTTTATCTTTTTTACAGAAATGTGTGACAGCTCTCGAGAAGACTTGGCACACGGAGCATTTCTTCTGTGCACAATGTGGCCAACAGTTTGGAGAAGAAGGGTTCCATGAGAGGGATGGCAAGCCATACTGCCGCGCTGACTACTTCGACATGTTTGCGCCAAAATGCGGTGGATGCAACAAACCAATAATGGAAAATTATATTTCCGCCCTAAACACCCAATGGCATCCAGACTGCTTTGTCTGCAAGGTCAGTATCTCTTTACTTAACTCTAGCTATCTCGAGACGCACAAAAATAGGTGAGTACAACGTACAAACTAATCCATTAGGCCAGGTTAAGTATAGGTACTAAAAAACAATAAAAACAAAGAATTATGAACTTTGAATAATTAAATTAGTATTTTGGTCTCGCAGGATTGCCAAATGGCAGTAAAAGGTAAAACATTCTACGCCATGGAAGGAAAACCGGTATGCCCAAAATGCGTCGGCGTTGACGAGGAGGAGTAAACATGAAATGCCTAAATGTGCCCCAAAAACGGATGCCCTCCCCCATTTCTTTTTCAGCTATGCCAGCGAAATGATATACAAACGAATGAACACATGACACAAAACACAGATGCTATTCAACAAATACTCTATCTAGTCTTAGATTAATGAATAGGGAATCAAAAATTATGTAATTTATTTTTTTATTTCTAATATTGTAATGTTAAGTTTTATAATAAAGAGAACAAAAATATATTTAAAAAAAAACAAAATAAAAAAAAACAAATAATAATAATAATAAATATGAATGACACCGCTTCTGCTTCGGCCCTCAAGGTCGCATGCGTACGCGTGGCAATGACCTTTTATCAACGCATTGCGTGAAGGCCGTTATCAAAAATTGCCAAAAAAACGATATCGGGGTCAAGTGCTAGTATAGGGTTTCCCAGTGATTTAAAAATAAGCCACTGATGTGATGTGACGTCACGCGCCACTCCGGCTAATGTGGAACAGGCGGTTTGCTTATGGGACATCCGATGTGTCTATTTATAATTCAGTGCAATCGATTGCACTGTTGTCATGCAAACGATACGCATATCGAATAGAAATCGATTTTTAAACATTGATTTACATTTTTTTGTAAGTATATTAGAAACTGAAAATTGTCGATCAGCTCAATCAAATAATAAAATAATTAAGTAATGATTCGCCCATCGAGGGTTCCGTACCAATTTGCAGGATTATATTCCAAAGGGATGTACAACTTATAAAAATTGACAAGGTTAAGTTTGCGGGCGTATGCACTTATTCTGTATGAAACGTCTCAAGTTCTCATTTCTTGGTAAATTCCATATGTTAGTCTGCGGGAAGTACCCTAAACGGTTTGATTACACGAATGAAGTATGCACTCATTTTCTATAAAAATAACTACAAATATAAATTTGTAATATTTTTTTCTATGAAATATCTATTTCTATATTATACATATAGCTTCTTTTTTTCCAAGGGACTGTAGATATTTGATGCGAATTAAATATAAAATTAAATGTATATTAAATATAATATTTCAACAGTTTCTAAAACTATCGGAAAATACACAAAAATAAATGGTTATTAAAACAGTTGTTATCTAAACACGTCTAGTGGATCTGTGCCAATGGCGTGTTAAGAAAGTAAATCAAACGGAGCCATTAGACAATGTCGTGTTTTTTACATAAACACAAGCAAAACACATTTTATGTTACAGTAAAAAAAAACGAATTTAAATTTTAACTTTGGATTATTTTCACAATCCTTACCGCAAACGTAAAAATAAATAAATTTCGTATGTTTTATGTTAATTCGGCAAATAACAATTTAAAAGAAAACAATAACTCTGAAACGAAAAAAAATGGTTTTATATAATCTTGCCTCTTAATAATTATTGTGGTGCAAAAGCCTTTGATGATGGAATTTATTGTTATTTCTGTTTTTATAATAGCAAAAGGACCTAACCCCAATTTTGATGATTTTTTGAATCCACAACTATTTAGAGTGATAGAAATTTTAGTATATATATTTTAAGAAACTCTTTCATAATGTCAATGATTGCAAAAATAAAGAGAAAATTATTCTAAACTGTTGTTCTCATACATATGCAATTCATATTACAGGAATGTCGAGAACCATTCCACGGTGGATCATTCTTCGAGCATGAAGGCCAGCCATACTGTGAGACTCACTACCATGGAAAACGTGGTTCACTTTGCGCCGGTTGCCATAAACCGATAGCAGGAAGATGCATCACCGCTATGTTTAGAAAATTCCACCCAGAGCACTTTGTATGTGCTTTCTGCCTGCGACAACTTAACAAAGGAACGTTTAAAGAACAAAACGACAAGCCCTACTGTCACGCTTGCTTTGACAAGCTCTTCGGATAAATTTAAAAAATGATGCATATATGGAATACTTTTTAATTTTCATCTGTCAGAAGTGACAGTTGACGCAAAATTACTACAAATAATAGATGGCGCGCGTTGGAGTCAAATCACCGTTATTATTTATTTATTGTCTGTAAACTCTTGCTTTAATATCGATTAATAAATATTTTATTTTATTGTATGTTAATAAGAAGTACATTAATATAGTCTTTTTTTATTTAGTATTTTTTATTATATAAAACTATTGTGAGTATTATAATATGTCGATTTTGAGTTTTTTTCATTTGTCCGAGATGATAAATGATTAATAAACTCATGCATTAAGATGCAAATATAGCCATTTATCTAATTATTCTTATTTATTTTTGATTGTTTATATATTTAAATTATGGATGCAATAACTTTTCATAAAGTACTTTTTTAGTATTCAGAAATCGAAGATTATAAAACTTCTATTGAATAAAAATTCTTAAACATATTAAAAAAAGAAATTCTAAAATTATACAAAAAAATGTACTGCCACAGTCTGAAACTTATATACAACCGGTCTAAACGATGCTCACGCTGTACAATTAATATATGTTTTATATATTAGGTGTTGTATAAATATATTATGTCTATATTATAAGAAAATTCGAAAAAGATAGTAACGAAATATGAGATCATTACAGTTATTTATAAGGTCTCAAATAGTACGTAAGTTTATCTTCGGTAGACTAGTTATTAACATGTGATGAAATTAAAGGTGTTCGTGAGTAATGGTACTACATACTTTATAGTTATACTCTACTAAATAAAAAATAATTAAGAAAACTATGGATAAAATTGTGATTTGGTCATAAATGTCATAGACGTATGTTTGAAGGGGAATTCGAAATTATAAAAAATATAGAAAATACCGTAAACTTTTCTTGTATATAAAAATTATGCAGCAGTATATTTTTACAAACTAAATAATTAAATTTTGTTTTCGTACAGAGGATTAATAAGTATGCTGGTATATAAATTTCTTGACAATCTTTTGACAAAATATTTGCCCAAGTAGATTTGTAAAACTGCAAAAAATAATATGTTACGTTAAAATTAACCAACATCATGTATTTCTAATCGAACACTAAAATGTATTATTTTCTAACTGCTGACTCAACATATGTTTTAAGTTATATCTTCCATTAGCATACTGTACAGTTATAT
Source organism: Heliconius nattereri (assembly GCA_013403645.1). Classification (NCBI taxonomy): domain Eukaryota; kingdom Metazoa; phylum Arthropoda; class Insecta; order Lepidoptera; family Nymphalidae; genus Heliconius; species Heliconius nattereri. The sequence goes on from JAAIXI010000237.1 coordinate 9,278,292, forward strand.
TACATTTCTCTTTATATGTTATAATTAATGGGTGCCAAACAGGTTCTCGCGATGATATTAAGAAATAAAAATTAAAATAATGTTTAATTTTAGTGTAACTAATACCGTTCTTTGATAATCATAAAATAAAATGTATACATACATTTGCACACTTTATTTAATGTGAATGTGTATTCTTAATTTGATAGTCACATATTTGTAAAATAGAAATATCCATATTATGCTTTTGGTTTTGACACTAATGCCAAAAGAAATATATTTTTCCTATGTTATTCAAGCACGCTTGTAATGTTTATACTATTGAATATATTGCTTAACAAAGCAAATAAATAAAATTATTATAAATAAAACACTATCAGAATATCTGAAAAAAATAACAAAAAACTAGACTGAGACGTCCAAATTTGAAGATCTATTCCTATACATACAAAAATATAACATAATTACGATTTTATTCAATATACCGCTCACTCACTTCAAAACTAATCATTTACTTTTGTCTCGATAATATATAAATAGTATATATTAAAATTATAATTTTCTCTTTTAACTTAAAAAAGACCCTTGTTAAATGATTATCTTTTACGCTACACGTCACTGGGTTAAATTAACCAAGAGTTTAACTGATGGTTAGTTTGTATCGTTAGAAGCGTTTTATTGAATCTGTAATATTTTAACAAATATATTAAATGTTTTTTTGATGATGTTGTATTTTATTGTTGCAATACTCATGCTTTTTCTTTCTATTGTCAATAAATAATATATTTTTCTTCTATTTTTTGTTAGGCTTCTGAAACTATCCCGCATAAAGCAGGGTAGGCGAAAGGAACCTAGTGACACTTCGTACCCCACATTCCGACCAATTTTTCAAGGTCTGCTGTGCATTGGTTGTTGAGTGGTGGAACTCAACGCCGCGCTTTTAACTGGATAGTAATTCATTCCTCCGACTGGGAATCGACGTTCTTTCTTTGGGCCTGATCGGCTTGGATGCCAATGGAAGTATATGTGCGAGGCAAATACGAAAAGAAGACACAAGCTTGTTCTTTTAGAAAAAAGTAGAAAGAGTTGTTAATGTATAATAGGCTTATAAATGACAACACTTTCTAATGAACGACATAATAGCAGAATTGAAAAAAAATAACAAAGTATTCGTAGATATTATAAGAAAGGCAGAACTTATGTTCCGCCACAAGTAATATTTTTATATGAAATTAAATAAAAGTTTAATCTTTAATAAAAGTTTAAATTTAATTGCGGCGGGGCAATAAGCTTATTTATTTATTTTTATTTAAAACGTTCTTGCCTATCTAATATTATTTATTTACTTTTTATTACGCTCATTTTAATAGCAATTACGCAATAGCCGGTATGTTTTTGTTTATCTGTTACAAAAAACCCTGAAGACTTGCGATAAGAAACATTTAAAACTTCCAAGCTATTTTCCAAATGATAAAACACAAGTGGGACAGAAGATAAGTTATTCAGTGACTAAACGTTGTCAGATATGAAAAAAAAAGTTTATCCTTCTATTATTACCTATCCAAAATTTATATTCATCTAAATTAAGTTAAGTGACGGTAACTTCGTGCTAGTACGTCGTTTCGTGAGTTTTGCTTCTGGCAAAAATAATAAGCAATTTAAGTATTATTTACGTAAACTATATATTGGTATATAATCTTTATACTTTCAACTGTCTAAAAACTAAGTAACAATATTTTAATGATAATTTAGCGTATAGCGACATTTTAAACGTAGAGTTGGCTACGAACTGCAGTGTACCGTGTCTGCGTAGCTTACCACCGTAAGACTAGCGTAAGAATTTCTTAGGGTTGTAGAAAAACAAAGATAAGTTATTCGAATAAAACATTGAATATATGCTTTTTTTGTATTCTATAAAAAAATATTTTATTGAAAAAAAATTAGATGGAAGCATAAAATTCTTTTAAAATTGTAATAAATCGATTCACGAAATAGCAGTCATTTTATTTATCAAGTGTCCGCTATTTCGTGTTACTACCGAATTAGGGAGATCTTAGATACTTTTTAATAAATTTATATTTATGTTATAATTAAGATAATTTAAATTTAAAGCTTAATATGAGTTACTGTATTTATTAAAGTTTATCGTGATCGAAATTAGGTATATATTTTGTTCACTTAAATTTCTTTATAACTATTTGAAAGGTAACCTGAATTGATAATTTTAAGCTAAATTCGTATAGGTACTGCCAATGCAATTTTGTTTTTTAAACAACCTTTATAATTTATTTTTGTGTATTTTGTCGAATATACATGGTAGTTAATGATTACTTTATATAATATAAAAAATACTGAATAAACAGAAGTGCGGAAGTTACTAAAATATATAACACTAAACAAGATCCCGTACATTTCATTACTTTCGCTAACTTCGTGACAAAATAATCTACGTAAAATCAACACATTGACTTCTCTGTCTTTGTTAATAGTGTTTATCTTAGTCTTGTTATAAGTCTAAATAAAGATATTTTTATTTCTTCAAGAATATACTATCACAAAATGCCGTACAAACTGTTTGCGAAAATATATAGTTCTATAAACTGGCATACCTAGGTTAAAAAAAAAATCTTGAATTTTGACCTTTTTAATATTTTTTTTATAAAAAAGTATATAAAAGTACAAAAATGTAGTTTTTTTTAAAACTGAGCTTTTATAATTTGTAAATTATAAAAGTTGAGGCAACTCGTGGCGCAGGGGTATAAAGTGTGACTGTAAAACCGACTGGTTGTGGGTTCGATCCCCACTCCAGGAGATGGAAATAGAAATAGTAGAAGTAATGAATAGTAGAAATGAACATACAAATAGTAGATAAATTAATTTTTAACAAAAACAAAAACCGACTTCTAACAACGAACTAAAAAGTGAAAAATAATTATACAAAGATTTTATAATTATGAAGTCGGTGTCAAGCTAATGCTACAACACCTTTACTACAATATCTAATTACTAAGTCTGTTTGTTTTACTTGTAAGTAGTAT